>JAAGKR010002296.1:24683-98049 GCA_011419295.1 Clarias macrocephalus | reverse complement strand
CATTACTCGCAATCCAAGGTTCCACTGTATTATGATTGATCTGCATTATTGCAAGATGTGATGATTTATGGGAAATGTTTCATTCTCTTTTCCGGTGAAGTGTAGACCTGTTGTTTAGTTGTTCCCTACACTGTTACATTTCCATTTGAATCGAACATTTCAGCCCTGCGGTTTGGAATCACACTTAACATGGCTGAACATCCTGTGAAGTTACTGTGCAGGGTACTTCAGGCAGATCGGAATGCACCTTGAGTATCATGAACTATGTGTGCGTGCTTTTCATAGGTGTATCTGCACAGAGAGTTTGTGTGCGCGTGCATGCGTCTCATAGATGTGTATACATGGAGAGTATCATCAGGCGGTTGATTTTAAGATTCAAAGTAGCTTTATTTACAGTAGCTTTGGTCACCTGGAATGGTTTTTAATTCACAAGTAAGTCTTGTCAATAGTTAATTTGGGACGTCTTGCCTTAATGTGCTTTAGACCATCAGTTGTCTTGTGCAGAGGAAGTTTGGGTACTGAGTCAATAGACATATCAGTGGTACTACAACTACTGTACAAATTCCTATTATGGTAAGAAACACTCAGTTAAGTAGAGAGAAAAAAAAGTCATCATTACTTTAAGAAATGAAGGTCAGTCGATCTGAAAAATCTCAAGAACTTTGAATCTATCTCCAAATACAGTTGACAAAACCATCAAATGATATGATGAAACTGGCTCTCATGAGGACTGTTCCAAGTACAGAAGACCAAGAGTTATTTCTGCTGCAGTTGATTAGAATGACTAGCCTTGGAAGCCAACGATTTACAGCACCTCAGATTAGAGCCCACATAAATGCTTCTCTGAGTTCAAGCAGAAGATATATTTCAACATACACTGTTCAAGGAAGACTGCATGAGTCGGCCCTTCATGGTCGATTTGTGGACAGCAGAAGAGATTTGCTTGGGCCAAGATACACAAGATGTGGGCATTTGATGTAAAAAAACAAAGTTCCTGAATGTGTAGTTCCCACTGTATATAAAAAATATAAAATATAAAACATACTCTGGGTATTTAACAAGTTTTTGTTAACTGCATATTTTCAAAGTCGGGGTGCCAATCCATTGCAGGGCACGCACACACACACACACACACACACACACACACACACACACAAACACACACACACACATTCAAACACTACTGGCAATTTGGGAATGCCAATTAGCCTAATCTGCATGTCTTTGGACTGAAACCGGACCTCGAGGAAAACCACCAAGCACGGGGAGAACATGCAAACTCCATGCCCACAGAAGCATGAATCGAACCTGGTCAGGAATCGAACCCAGACACTGGAAGTGCAAGGTGACAGTGGTAACCAATGTGATAATGGAGACCCAAATAAAATCCCAAACACTGAATCGTGACTTATAGGTGTGTCACAGGAGATTTTATTTGGGTTTTAGACCACAATAATTCATTAGTATGGATTATTTTATAGTTAGTAGTAAATGTATTAGTATGGATTGTAAATGTATCAAGGAAAAGACAACTTTTAAGAACAATAAAATAAAATAAACAACAAAACAGTATTTGGTTATCTTCAATGTTAAAGTTAATTTGAATCTTTTATTCTAGAGCTTCAAACAGAATGTTATCTACTTTGTTCATGAATTTCTTAAGATTTTTTTTCAGGTTTATCTGACTTGCTTGTGATAAAAATTTAATTGCAAAAAATTATTAAATAAACTCATTTAAATGTATTCATTCAAATTGTGCACAAATACAGCACGTGAGGCGGTAAGAAATGTAAAAATTAGAGCTTGAGTGGCCTCTTGTGGTCTTGGGAGAAGTAATACATCATTTACTTTACAACATTTCTGCAATTCAAAAATACATGCCATGCGAAGGAGAACCAAATGGGTGAAAGGCGGTCTTGCAGCACACACTGGTACAGTAAAGTAATCAATAGATCACCCAGAAGCATACGAAATGGACCAAAAGAAAGAACCTAAGGGTTTTAATGAAGCAGTTAACAAAGCAACCAGCGCAATCCATCGTTTTCCTCTGATTGAGGTACAAGGTGTCCCGCTCAGGAATTGGATCGCTCAAAACTGGAGCTCTGTTTCAGCTTTCTGTCCAGATCCATCAGATTTGCTCATCGCCACGTACCCGAAAGCAGGTAAAACACTCAGTCATTAAAATTGAAGACAAAACGAATTAGTGTCATTTAAAAAAATATATAGGCTAATTTAAAACCTAAGGCATATGCTCTGCCGTGTATGGTGTGAGTGTCAAGGGGTTTTTATATTTTAAAATGCGTTTTATCATAAACTCTTTGTTTTGCTGTCTTGAGCAGAACTCAATGAAAGAAGAGTTTTTGTATTTCAGAGAGAGCTTTTGGTAAAATAAAGAACAAAAATTTAATTTGAATAAAATAGTTGTCACTTTAATCAGCAACAAATTAATCAGCTGCTAATGACCAGAAGGAATTATATACAATAAACGATATATACAGCACGTTGGCTGCTGTATCATTGTTTGTAGCAGAAATTCACCTGCATGAGCATAATCACTACCATTCTCTACAAGACAGGACAGCGCCAGTTGTATTTTCTGAGAAGGTTCAGGTCTTTTAACGCCTCCAACACCATTGTTCAGATGTTTTATGAAACATGAAAGTGTCAGACAGAAACAGAATGGACAAAGTACTTTTACTGGCCGGATCGGTGCGAATAGAGCTTGACTCTGGATGTAGTAGTGAAGAGGATGATTCTGTTGAAAAATCGATCCATCTTGAACAATCCTTCTTACCTGCTATTCAGTGTTCTCTCCGATCAGAGGAGCAAATTCAGACAGAGACTGATTACTATTAAGTGTTCTACAGAGCGCCAAAATATATCTTTTCTAACAATGGCCATAAAATTGTACAACTCTTTTCTGCAACGACTACACTATAGAGAGAGTCACTGTCAGTAACAACAATAATACAATATTTTTATGTACCTGGAAAATTTGTGCAATATTTACCAATGCTCTTGGGCCATATCACTTTTCAAGTGCAATTTCTGATTTACCCATACAATTTGTGCAATACCTTTTTCCCCCTCACATGTGCAATATCTGTATATTGAATTGTGTTTAGTGTGCAACTAGGGATTTACTGTTTTACTGATTTTTCCCCCCTCTCCTCCGTGTCTAATTTATTATTATTTTCCTTTCCTCCCTGAAAACAACTGTAAGTAACTGTAAGCAAGAATAAGTGATTTCCCTCTAGGATACATAAAGTTATTTGAATCTTTGAAACTGAATCTTGAATAAAACAGTTGTATATGCTCAAGTTACGCATGAATCTTGGTAGCTTGTAATCTTATTTTTTAGAACTTGCACCTTGCCCCAGACTGCTACCATGAACCCATTAAAAGTACTGAAAGAGAAGGTCTCTTATATCACATCTCTCATACTGTAAGTCTGAATGCAAAGGTTATGGTGCATGTTAAATATTAACAGAAACTAACATGCATCCCTCTACTTCTTGATTCCATACATACTCAAAGTCCAGTATTATATAAGCCACTCCACATCATAACCTCTTCTTTAACGTCCCATAATAGTTGTTTGTTACATGTGGCTTCGAAAAACTAATGAAACTGATATGCAGCTGACAATAACAATAACGACACAGTCCAACAAGTCCTCTGCTTAATCAAGAACTTTTTGTACAGAAAAAAATATTTAGTTCACATAAAAAAGATAAATGATTATATGTAGCAGAAAAACATAATTTAAGTTTTCCTTTTCAACAAATATGCTAAAATCTTACTATGGATAAAAATAAATAAATAAATAAAATTAAATAATGAAAGACGCAGCTTGTTCTGTTTGGCCATTATCTAAATGTGAAAACCAAAAGATTAGCTCTACACTTGTATCCTCCAATGAGCTTGGTCCAAACTATTATTGTATTCCACACAGTTTAATTAGACTTTTCTGCACCATCAATTTCTCATCTGCAAATCTTATAATAAAACAGCAATACAACACTCATTTACTGTACACTCATACATAAAACGTCCTTATGAGCACCAACTCCCCAGGACATTTGCAATATAGCTCTCCGTATGGCTTATTTGCAGTACTATGTGTTAGGTTTAAATATTGATGAGAGAAGAATCGCTTGATTTATGTCTAGCTTCGATATGATGCCAGTCAGCTCCATCATGTTTGCCAACCGGCAGAGACACCCATTCAGTGGAGTGTTGAATGCGATCTAGTTTACCGAAAAAGAGGTTTCTCCTGAATACATATATGTCTCATCCATCACTTTGCAATATCACAAGAGCATGAGCCATTTGCATGTTCTATGGAAATTAGGGGACACAAAAGAGACAAAGGAACCATAGGATGTATTGCTATATAATGAATAAGGTGGACGATAACAAGAACAAGGCTGGGAAACTTAACAGCATCTATTGAAAGTTTCAGACAACACTTAGTTCAACTGTCAGTGAAGTGTTAGGCTCATATCTGCACCACCTACATTTGGTTCAAAAGTAGGATATTATATTGAGTGCAGTAATCCTAAAGGAGAAAAAGGATAACAATTTGCAGCCAGGAATCTAGAGAGCAAATTTCACTTGTTCTCTTATAATAAATATAACATAAAATGTTAATCATTAAAACCTTATTAGTCCACATCTATTCATTCTCCCACAATGTAGATTTCATCCTGGTCTTGGAATGATGGACCAGCTTTATACTTTTCCAGGGGTTTTGGGAATATGCCCATCCAGTCTACATGTGTTTTGTGGATTTGGAGAAGGCATATGATCCGGTCCCCGAGATTTTATGAGGGAGATACTGTGGGAGTATGGGGTGAGGGGGTCACTTCTCAGGGCCATCCAATCCCTTTATGCCCAAGGTGAGAGCTGTGTTTGGGTTCTCAACAGTCTGTCTTGTCATAGCTAGGGCTGTGCTCTGTCACCAATCCTGTTTATGATTTTTTTTTGTGGTGGGGGAGGGGGGATTTTCTAAGCCATATTAAGTCATATCCCAGTCAATTATTCCACATAAGTAGGGCGCTCCCACATTAATGCTACTACTACCACACAGTCGGGAGAGCCTGTGTGGTTTCCTCTGCATTACGTGACGCCAGCTGACTGCATCTGCTCGCTCATGCACTGTTGGGGGCAGTGTAACACACTCAGAGGACAGCGCTACTCTCTCTTTCTGCTTGCGTGAGTTCACAGATACCCCTGATTGGCTGTAGAGCCATAAGTAATATGAGAGAACTTGCAATCTTCGGATGATAGAGAGCACGTTACCACTGCGCCACTCAAAGGCTGTTTTTTTCTTGACAGTACATCAACCTACAGCCATGGAGGACAGGGGATACAGTTTGGTGGTCTAAAGATTGCATTGCTGCTTTTTGCAGATGATGTCATCTTTAGATTTAGACCAACAGGGCTCACTGGATCAGTTTGTAATGTGTGAAATGATGGGGATGAGGATCAGCAGCTTGAAATTGCTGGCCACAGTTCTTAACAGGGAAAAGATGTATTGCCTACTCAAGGTAGGGAGTGAGTTTTTACTTTAAGTAAAGAAGTTTAAGTATCTTGTTTACAATAAATGGCAAATTTGAGCGAGTAGTTGGAGGAGGAGTTGGAGCAGTGGGCACGGTATTGGTCACTTTTCAGCAGTATTGTAAAGAAAATAAAGTTAAGACAAAAGGCAAAGCTCTTAATCTACCAGCCGATCTTCATTCCTACCCTCACCTAAGGTCATGAGCATTGAGTCATGACCAAAAGAAATAGGTTGCGGATACAAATTGCAAAAATAGATTGTCTCAGCAGGGTAGCTGTTTTTTCTCTTAGAGATAGGATGAGCAGCTTAGTCAACCGTGAGAAACTCAGAGGAGAACCACTGCTCCTTTGCGTGGAATGGAGTCAGTTGAGGTGGTTTGGGCATCTAGTAAGGATATAACCAGGATGTTCCTGACACATCCTGCTGGAAGAGAAGTTTGGGGTTCCCTGCCAGGACTTCTAACCTTTCTAACTTTTAATTCCTGCTTTCTGTTTCACCCAAATGAGGATGGGTTCCCTGCTGAGTCTGGTCCCCACAAACCAATTTTAGATGGATGGATTGATATTCTGACTAGTTTAAAAGTATTGCCACAAGATTCTCAGTTAGGACTCCTACAACCTTTTAAAAATATCCTGATGATTCGTGTGCATATCCAGGTTTGATTTTTCAAACAAACACATTCTACTTCAAACATGTAAACTTCATAATAAACACATTTTAAAGCTATAGATAAATTATTCAAGCTAGGAATTACTTTATCCTTAAAACAGGTACCACGTGGGTCCAGGAAATAGTGGATTTGTTGCTGCATAATGGAGACGCTGAGATTTGTAAGAGAGCTCCGACTCCTGTTCGCAGCCCGTTTCTGGAGGTTCATTATCCTCCTCCAATTCCATCAGGTACAAACACAGTTGAAAATTTTATACCTTTGACATATAATTACTGCATTGCTTGATAAGACAGTTTTAAAAGTCGTCCTTTAGAAACACCACACAACACATACACTGGCTTTTCTTTATTCTCCAGGACTGGACCTACTAAAAACGATGCAACCTCCAAGAGTCATCAAGACACACTTACCCATACAGCTGGTTCCTGAAGGATTCTGGGGGAAAAAATGCAAGGTGAGAGTAAATATTTAAGCAGGCCATGACAAGCACTACTAAATTGCTTCAGTTACCAAACATCTCTGTTCCCTGAAAAAGTGGAAACAAGATGCTGTGTGAAAACACTATGGGAACATCTCTTTGTTCAGCTTTGTTTTGGCTTATATAACTTCGGTCAGGTGACATCATCTGATGAGGTGCACCTGCAGATTATAAATAGGAGTGAACCAGAAACATCCTCAGGTAAATTTTTGTCTGAAAGGACGTCCAGCCACGCCAGCAGTGCGGCATTGGAGCACAGCATCTCGTTCCCGCTTTTTCAGGGAGCAGGGTTACAGCAAAATAACCTGAGGCGTTCCCTTTCAAAAGCTACACTCGATGCTGCGTGAAAACGCTATGGGAGCGTGAATACCAAAGCTGCCGCACTGCAAGTGTGCACAGTAGCCAAAGAGAGGACCAACCTGCAAAACCACACACTTGCTGCAAGGGGACACCTCTTGACATAGCAATTGATAAAGCAATCCCCATGGTCGAATGAGCCCTGACTCCTAGAGGTGAAGTGCGACCACACGCTTCGTAGGCTAGGGCAATGGCAGCTCTCACCCAATGTGACAGCGTTTGTCTACTGGCAGCCGCCCCCCCCGGTTGCGGCCCCCATAGCAAATGAAAAGCTGCTCTGACTTATGCCACTACACGTGCAGTGGACGTAAATCTGAAGAGCACTCCGGCTTTCCTTCACCTGAGCTGTAAAAGGCGGAGGACAGAAGGCTTCGAGAACAACTGGGTGCATGGTCGAGAATGGAACTTTCGGAAGATAGTACGGGTGAGGATGCAGAATTGCTTTGACTAGCCCAGGGGCAGAGTCTAGGCAGGATGGGGAGACTGACAAAGCCTGCAGATCTCCAATTATCTTCAAAAGAGGTAATGCCCATAAGAAAAACCATCTTAAGAGTCAGAAGCTTGACAGGCGCTGACTCTAGTGGTTCGAAAGGGGTATCAATCAGACCTTCAAGCATAATAGCTAAGTCCCACGAAGGGACCGTCGCTCTTGTGGGCGGCCTCAATCGTTTATCTCCACGCATAAAATGGGCAACTAAAGGGTGCTTTCCCACAGAAACCCCATCGGTCTGAACATAACAAGCCAAAATAACGGCTACGTATGTTCTGAGAGTACATAAGCCCAAGGACAACTTTTCTTGCAGAAACTCCAGCACTGAAACAATTCGGCAGTGGACTGGGTCTACATGTTCTGCCATGCACCAACTTTCAAATACACTCCATTTGTGGGTATACGTTATTCTAGTGGAGGAAGCCCTAGCACTTAGAATAGTTTCAATTACGATGGCTGGAAGACCAGCATTTCTTAGTTGGTTCCCTTTAGGGGCCAGAAGTGAAGGTTCCAGAGCTCGGGCCGGGGATGAAATATTGTCCTCTGCGCCTGAGACAGAAGATCCCTCCTCACTGGAATCACCCAGAGGAGGACATAATAGATCCGAGAACCACACTCTGGTCGGCCAATGGGGCGCTATCAATAAAAGGCGCAAACCTTGTTGACGGACCCTCTCCAGGGCTCCCGGGAGCAGAGCTATCGGAGGAAATGCATAAAGGCATATTCTGGGCCACATATGGGCCATCGCGCCCAGACCCAGGGTAGCTGGAGGAGTCAGACAGTAGTAAAGGGAACATTGGGCTGTTTCTTGCAAGGCAAAGTGGTCCACCTCTGCTACATAAAATCTTTCCCAGATTTGACTGACTACTTCGGGGTGGTGTTTCCATTCCCCATGTGTCACAGCTTGTCTGGATAGCAAGTCTGCTGTCACATTCATATGCCCCGGAATGTAAATCGCCCTGAGGCACAGGAAGTTGTCCTGTGCCCAATGGAGAACCTCTCAACTGCTGGAGGAAGTGTTTCAGGGCCACAAATAGAGCCATAATTTCGAGGCAATTGATGTGCCATGCGAGAAGATG
The DNA here is from genome assembly GCA_011419295.1 of Clarias macrocephalus. Lineage (NCBI taxonomy): Eukaryota > Metazoa > Chordata > Actinopteri > Siluriformes > Clariidae > Clarias > Clarias macrocephalus. The sequence goes on along the minus strand of JAAGKR010002296.1, from coordinate 89,412 downwards.
ACCTCTCCAGCTTCCTTAGGCTGGATGGCCATCTAAGACCACACCACAGCCCATGAGGGAAACGTCTGTCGTTAGCATCTTGCGACGACAAGACAGACCTAAATTGGGACACAAAGTCAGAAACCGGGTTCTGAACCACATAAAAAGGGTACAAAGCCCCTGGCATGTAACCCTTATTTGCCTCTGGCTCAGCCACACTGAAACATTCTCATGTGCAGAAGGCCTATCTGAGAAGGTATCACCATGGACGCAGCTGCCATGAGACTTAAAGATCTCTGAAAGTGAACAGTCACTTTCTAGCCTAGCTTGATTTGCTTCAGGGTGTTGAGGATGGTGTTAGATGTTCGGTATCCTGAAACGTGGCAGGAAGCCCTCCCCACCCCCCCCCACACCCCAGGGGGAGCCCCCCCCCCCACGGCCCTGAGTGCATTAGCCTCAGGCCTTCTGTTTTTGCGGAAAGGAAGCTCCTCAAGTCGATGGCATGAAAACACGGGATAAATAAGGCTTATTCCATGAAAGAGTTAACTCGTCATGGAGATGACCAAAGAAAGGGAGAGAGAGTCGTTGAGGTTTCTCCCCCATGCCGGAGCTCGCTTGAGAAGTAAACTAAAAACCTAAAACTTCCTGATCCGGGGAGAGCGAGAGAGATTCGGAATTTCATCTCATGCGCGTCCCCACGAATGCGCCGCGAATCGCGGTTTCTCTTTAAAGTAGACGAGCCGCGCGCAAAGCACCCTAATAGGGAGGAGATCACAGGGCTCACAATCTCCCTGGAGCCCAAGGAGAGCGATCTCTTCCCCCAGACACTCAACACAAAAATCGTGGAGATCGCCCTCTGAAAGAGATCTATCACACGGAGGCACGCATCTCTTAGTAAACTCTGCTATATCGTTGAGTTAACATTTTCTTTTTCTTTTGTTTGTATATTCGCTTGCACACACACGCAAACACAATGCGGTCCTTGAAGACAAAAAGGATGTTTCCAGTTCACTCCTATTTATAACCCGCAGGTGCACCTCATCAGATGACGTCACCTGACCGTGGTTATATAAGCCAAAATTTGGCGTGTTTGAGACACACATGCTTCACAACCGGCTGAACAAAGAGATGTTCCCATAGTGTTTTCACGTAGCATCGAGTGTAGCTTTTGAAAGGGAACACTAATGTTCACTAATACTCATTAAGTATAAGTCCTGTTTGAAAGTATCGAAAAGCACTTTCAAATTCCTGACCAATGACCAATTCCTGAGTTTTTTTTTTCTTAGTTTTTGAGCCTGGGAAGAATTTTCTGATTCTGGGAAGATATAACTTGCCACTGTTGCCTACTGTAGCAAACTTATACATTTATAAATCTATAAATAAAATAAAATGGAATTTAATTATTTTTGTGAAGACATTAATATTTGAGATCAATAGATAGTTTCCGGATTAAGCCTATTCCTATTGCATCATGTATAGTGGCCACAGTATAAGCCTCTGGAGTGGCTTCAGTTGCTCAGTTCTAACCTGATCACTTTTATGTGGCAATACAATGAAGTCAGCTGATAACCTGGTCATTCTCTACATTCAGGTCATCACTTCTATGGAGTTTTAATTCCCTCATGGCACAGGACTCTTTGTGAAAGAGTGGTTCTGGGATCATGAGGATTTATTTTCACACATGAACTGGTTACCACATTGGATACTGTAATCAAAGCTATTTGATTGTGTGCAACTTTTTCCCCAAGCAGTTTATTTTATTTGTTTGATGTACAGGTTTAAATGTGTAAACCTGTACATCAAAAGAAAAACTACAAATTATAATCACAAACTTTCTAATGCACATCAGATAATTTATGCATATACTGTATTTTTCATTCTTTTACTGATGTTTGAGTGCTTAAATCTTCGACTACAAAAGCTATGAACCTGCTTATGCTTCTGTAAACATCACAACATGCAATTTGGTATCTGTTAGAGCACATTATTTAGTAGTTTGGTGTTGTCTCGTTCTCAGGTCACTTACGTTGTTTAAAGACCAGTTTCATCTTTGCATCACCACGCAGTCATGTTTTCCCACACTTACATGTCTCCTTACACACCTCCAGACCGCCCCGCCTGCACATCCCGCGCTGATTTCTTCCGGCTTATGAGGAAGCGCGGCACACTATCTTTTTGCCAGATTTTTGTAGGTTTCTTTGCCTCAATTCTCTCGCTTTTCTTTTCATGTATTTCACGTTGCTAATTTCGCTTTGTTTCCTCATTTTCTCACCTCTTGTCTCATGATTTGGATTTGTCGCTTCACTTCTGGTTTAACGGCTTTGAACTCTCGCTTTCGCTTTCTTGACTATGGCTCTACTTCACGTTTGGCTCAATTACCTTCCTGAAAGATTTTATGGCCCTGACCTAACGCTTCTGCTTTCATGATTGAGGCTCAGTCTCAAGTCTCGGCGCTTTTACAAAACTACGGATCTCACAGCTCTGGTCCAACGCCTCCGTTTTCACTACTATAGCTCCATCTGAATGCTTCTCACTCTACAGGCGATCTGAAGAACTCACGGCCTGCACCTATAAGCCTTGGATTCTGACCATTGCTGGTCATAATCTGGCCAATGCTATGGATGCAGCAAGTTTCGATAGAAGGAGGCAGGAGCAGTTTGAGTTCCACACAACTTCCACCATGTTCCTGGCTTTCGTTATGTCCCCTTCCAGACTGGAGATTGAGAAAGCCAAGGTTTAGGCCATCTCCAACTGGGCTATTCCAGCCTCTATTCCTGGGGTTTGTGAACTTTTAGCGCCGCTTCATTCGGGGGTACAGTTACATCACCACCCCCCAAACTTCCCTGACTTCCTCTAAAATGCAGTTCTGCTGGAACAAAAAAGCAAACAAGGCTTTCACTGACCTCAAGAAAAGGTTCACCTCAGCCCCCATTCTCACCATCCCTGACCCTCTCGCCAGTCTGTGGTAGAAGTGGACGCGTCCACCATTGGCATTGGGAGAATCCACTGCCAAAGATCCTCATAACAAGCGGCACCCTTGCTCGCTCTACTCCTGTCATCTATCCCTGGCTGAAAGGACCTATAATGTAGGCTACCGAGAGTTCCTGGCCATCAAATTAGCTCTGGGGGAGCGGAGACATTGGATGGAGGGGACTCCCCTTCATAGTGTGGACCGAACATAGGAATCAAGAGTACCTATGTACCGCCAAAAGACTCAATGTCCATTAACCTTGGTGGTCGTTAAACCCTGTCCTACGACCCGGGCTCAAAGAATATGAAGCCTAATGCCCTCTTGCATCAATTCCCCCCCCAGGATCCCACGACTCATTTTGCCACATTGTTGTCTCATCGCCACCATCGAGCTAGACATAGAGACCAAAGTCAAGCAGGCACTGACCCAGGAACCCAGACCAAGCAATGTCCTCTGAATTGCCTCTTCGTCCCTTCCCGTCTACCTTTACAGGTCCTGGAAGGGGGCCACAAATCCAGGCTATTCTGCCACCCAGGTTCCTCCCGGACCTGTTTCATCATTCAGCAACAGTTCTGGTGGCCCACGTTGGGGGAGGACATATCCAAGTTTGTGGCCGCTTGCGACGTCTGCACCAAAAGTAAACATGACAACCGACCCCCTGACGGCCTTCTCAGACCCCTATCTGTTCGCCTTTGCCTTACCCTCCGCTAAGGAGACGGAGAAACTGATACTTCACATCTTCTGACTTCATGGCCTTCCCACTGACATTGTCTCAGATGGGGCCCACAGTTCACCTCACGGTTCTGGAACGCCTTCTGCAAGCTCATCGGGGCCACTCCCAGCCTGTCCTCAGGATTCCAGCCACAGTCAAAAGGACAAACAGAGCTGAAGAATCAGACACTGGAGGTCTCTCTCCGGTGCATGACCACTTGGGATGCTGCCTCCTGGAGCAAATTTCTTCCGTGGGTTGAATACGCTGTCTCCGCTCCAGTGCTGCCTAGGCTACCAGCCTCCGCTCTTCCTGGCACAAGAGGCAGAAGTGAAAATCCCCTCAGCCCAACACTTTGTCCGCCGCTGCAAATGAACATGGTTACGGCCAACATGTGCCCTGCTACGATTCGCCAGCTCATACAAGAAACAGGCAGACTGCCATTGTACCAAGGCTCCTAAGTACAATGTAAGGGACAGGGTAATGCTTGCTACCAGGGACATCCCCTAACAACACTGTAATGCAAACGGTCACCTTGTTTCATCGGCCCCTTTACTGTGACCAAGATTGTCAACCCATGCGCCGTCCGAATCCTGTTCCCCTATTTTATGCGACGCATTCACCCCACCTTCCATGCATCCAAGCTTCGACGCATCATAAACCGCCCACTAAGCAGTTTTATGTTTTTCACGTTGACGATTTTCTCGTTTTCTCGCCTCCACTCTCACCATTTGGATTTGTCGCTTAGATTGTGGTTTAATGGGTTTGAATTCTCACTCTCACTGGCTCTGCTTCACGTTTTGGCTCGACTAGCTTGCTCATGGTTTTCACAGCCCTGACCTAAAGCTTTCGCTCTCACAATTACGGCTCAATTTCACATCTTGGTACTGTTCAAGTCAAGTCAAGTAGGCTTTTATTGTCATTTCAACCATATACAGTTCAGTACACAGTGAAACGAAACAACGTTCCTCCAGGACCAAGGTGCTACATACATGCAACGACAAATTAACAACACAACATAAATTTAACATAAATCAATTTCTATACAAAAAAGAGACAACAAAGACAGCAGACAACAGACAACAAAGTGCATGTGCAAAATGTGCAAACGAAGAGCTACATGACAACACAACAACGTAACACGTTACAGTTAAGAAATACCTTTTTAGTGATAACCTTTAAAAGATTACCTTTTTAGTGACGCGGATGGATCTCACAGCTCTACTCTAACGCCTCGGTTTTCACTACTGAACCTGAGTGCTTCTACTACAGGCAATCTTAAGAGCTCTCACCTACACCTGGATCCACAGCCCATGAGCCCCCCTGCTGATAGGTGTGCACTGTTTGATTTAGTTATTTCTGTAGATTTGCTTCATGTGGGAAATTAACTAAGATTGATTAGTTAAGCCTGGACCCCCATCAACCTGTTCTAGATAAGATCTGTTACCGCTACTCATATTAACATTGTGTGCCAGTTTAATGAGAAAAACGTCTAAACACTTTCAATTCAGTTCAATTTTGTTTGTATAGTGATTTAAACAATAGATGTTGTGAAAAAGGAGAGGGAGAAACACCTTATTAGGTTACATAAAAGATAAGGTCAATGGATATTTTGTGCAGAGTGCAATCAGGATGTCTGAAAGGACTATCCATGACAGCATAACTAAAAGGGAGTGCCAGAAGGAAACAGACATGAGGCCACCTTGGGATGTAAAGCAGCCAGTCACTGGCAACAAAAAAAAATGTCTGTGTGAAGCTTCCAGGTCTGCTCCTTTATTTAAAAAATACTCACAAAAGGCTTGACTGAAGCAATGTAGTAAATTGAGCATGGTCCCTTTAAGTCTACCCCCTTTGTTTATGCTGTTCCTAATCAATTCAATTCAATTCAGGTTTATTTGCATTGTTAGGGATCTGCAGCGTTGTGATGGACCCAAGTACAGGTGAAAGACTGAAAAAAGCTCCTTGCAGTTTATTGTGCTGATAATTGTTTGAGGTCAAACCATGCCTTGGTTTAAATGGTCTTAAAATTAATTAAATTTCCTCATACGCTATCTGATAGTGTTAACTATGCGAATGTCCTGATTTGTGAATGTCAACATATCTTCATTAAAATGTAAAAATATGTCGACATTGAGCACCATCAGAAAAAAAAACAAAAAAAAATGAATGAATGAACAACAACAAAAAAAGAACAATATTTTTAAGTAAATTATTATTTTATGCACATGAAGTGCTTGGGGCTTTTAATACTAATAATCATCATGCATTTTTGCTGTTTGTGTCCAGCACTGAATAATTATTTTATCCATTATTTGACCATGGCTGGAAATAATAGCTGGAATATCCCAGGAATGCAACAAACACAAATATATAGGCTACTCGCTAGATAAACGCTGTCTTTTAAAACACGACAGCGTGCTCCAATGTGAACCGATTTATTCAAGTCATAATATATTTTTGCTGTGTAGTTTATTTTTTTGGGTGCATAAAAATTGCATTTCATATGAATGTCAAATATGAGACGCACGCACAAACACACACAAACTCTCCATGCACACACACCTATGAGAGGCACACATAGTTCATGGTCATAGTTCATGATATCTCAAGGTGCATTCCGATCAGCCTGAAGTATCCTGCACAGTAACTTCAGCCATGTTAAGTGTGATTCCAAACCGCAGGGAGTGAGGCTACTCAGTTCAAATGGAACTGTAACGGTGTAAATAAAAAAGGAATATTTAGACATATATGTGAAATATATTTCACTTAAACATTACAGATTAAAACAAGGAAAAAAGACGTACTGATTCATTGTGATGCGGACAAAAGGTCTAGGAAGGAAATGGGTTTCGTTATTTTACTAAATCTGAATATATTCAGTAAATTTATGAATTACACTCAAAGTATCAAATCCTATAAATTATGAAGTCTGATTTAAATGGTTACCATTAATCATTTTATTTCTATTTATTTTATGCTTTGCTGGTGAAATCGGACTTGTTAATTTGTTTTAAACCCCTCAATTCTGCCAATTCCCCCATCAGCGAAACCGGTTTGATAACTTCACACCCATCGTGAATGAAAGGTGAGAAGAGGGATTACAGTAACTGGAGGTCTGCATGTGTTCACCTGGGAGCGCGCTGTCGCATGTTATTGTTTTTTTTTTTAAACAGAAAAGAATAGTGAGCTGGTTGGCACGTTATTTTCCATATAACGTAAACAATAGATTAATAATTGCGTTTGCTTTACATTTGTGCACTCATGTGAAAACAGATTTTTCAATGTCTATACTACCATATTTGTGTCTAATACCGTTTTATTCCAATTTTAAAACATTACATGCAGTTTGTAATTTACTTGCAATTGTACTTTTAAAATGTAATTTACCTGCAATTGTACTTTTAAAATGTATGTACAGTATGAATCTAGTATATTTTACTACTTCAGCAATAAATGAGAAATTTGGTCTAGCTTTTAGATAAAGTCCTTATTTGATATAATTTTATTATTTAATTCATTATTTTAGCATATATACATATATATATACAATTCTTATTATGTCGAATATAGTACTTCAGAGCAAGTACAAAAGGTCTTCGTGTCAGAAGATTTTGCGAAATCTCTTCTCACCTTTCATTCTCGATAGGTGTGAATTTATTAAACTGGGTGCGCAGTTGGCAAATACTGTAGGTTTTTTTTTTAGATGGATTTAAAAGACATGGCGGATGTCTCTGCCTAAAATTTATTTCCCCAGTAAAACATAAAATAAATGTAAAAAATGTTTAATGATGGCAATTAAAACAAACTTCATAGTTGGATTTGATACTTTTTTTTATTTTGATATATTTACTTTTATTTACTGTATGGATAGCCGTATTATGCTTTCTCTGGAGAATAAACAAACCTAGTAGATTGTCTTGAAAGTCTTGGGCAGTGGCGGACTGGCCATCTGCAGCACCATGAAACATTCATTGAAATGCAATTCTTATGCCCAGAAAATATTAAACTACACAGCAAAAATATATTATACTATGACTTATTATAAATTATAAATTGGCTCACACTGGAGCGTGTTGTCGTATTGGAAAAGCCAGCATTTATCTAGCGAGTAGCTTATATATTTGTGTTTTTGCATTTCTGGGGGAGTATGTCTGCATTTTTACTTATAAATCACATGCATTCATCAGCCTTTTGATCAAAATGCTACCTGTTGTACAATGAAAGTGCGAGCCGCGGGTTTACACACAACGATTTTAAATGAATTTTAAATGAATTTTAAAGCATGATTTAGGGCATCTCATTTAATTATTAAAAACATAATTCATGAATTACACTTGACAAATATCAAATCCAACTAGGAAGATGAACCAAGCTGGGGGTAGAACTTTAATTAGATTAAGACGCGCAGGAAATAGGCTCAACATCCCAGAGCCAAAACCTCATTTAAATTTAATTTTTAAATTAACAAATATTGTAAGTAAACAATAGTAGCTTAGAAAATAACAGTAGTTTAGAAAAAAGAAATGTATATATTTAGACTATAAAAAATAATTGTGCACATATTTCAGATGATCTTATTTTGCTCTTTGTCAGGGTAAATCGTTCAGTGACAACCCCATAAATTTCTATGTACTGTAAAACAGGTACAGCTGTTACGCCCCAATGAAAATGACAAATTCAGAGAAAGGCTTCCCCGCGAGAGGTCGTGTGCGGAGCACTGAGCTTCTACAGATTCAAAAATTTACATTATTACTTTTTTTTAATCCCTGCAATGGAAGAGTCTGAGAATTTCTTTACCATAACCTTTGTTGTATTGCTTTTAATCACTCTATACATAACCTATGATTTCTTTTACAAATGGAATATTTTTTATGTTACAACTCTAAAGACTGCTGGGTTAAATGTTAAAGTGCTGGGTTATTTTATTTGACCCAAGCAGTGATATTAACACTCTTGCTGGGTTGACACATTTCATTTGTTTTAGTAGATAGAACCTTTTTTTTTTTAAGTCCCAAAATGTACACAACTTCACATAATGTAAATACAGAAGATTGCCTGTTAGAAATACCCAAATTAAATTAATCCACTGTTTTAGCCACTGCAGAGATAGAGCCAGCGGTAGTTTTCAGAAGTCCTTTCTGAGGTTTGGCTGCGTTGGGCGTATACATGAGCTCAGAGCGTCTGGGGATTGTCTAGAGTGTAACGTTCAGATAATTTACCCTTACCTGATGCTACACAAAAGGAGGGATCTTTGTCTCCGTGTCGCTGTGCTTTAAAAAAACAGTGAACAAGAATCACAAATTCAAGCAATTTAAACAATCCAAACGTGTATTATAAAAAAAAGAAACAAAAAGGTGCACCAACCAAGAAAACCAATAAAGAAAACAATATTTACAAAATATGTACAATAAAAAACGGAATGTGGGTGAATGGGCAAAATGTCCAAAGTCTGTGTTATTGTAAGAGAGTGCAAGAGAGATGAATCGGTCTCACTGGAAGAGATAGAAAGCAACCGGGAGGCCGATGTCGGAGCAAGAGTGTCATGGCGAAGCAGTTCAGTCGGTGTTAATCTGTATGACCAGAAAAATCCGCAGGAAACAGTCCTCGTCAGTCTCTTTCCAAACTCCGTAACGATGATGCAAACAGCGCGCTGAATCTCCATAACTCTCCCCCCTTGAGTCCTGTTCCGGGCCGGCTTTATTTCTGGGCCAGGTGACCACGTGCGTCACCGTCTTCTCGTGCCGACCAGCAAAGTCTCGCGAGGGTTAGAGTGGGAACCAATACACTTTAAGTACATACGGGCAAATAAACCTCAGTGGGCACAAATGAATAAGGGGCTGCAGCTTCTTCTTTTGCCGTCTTATTACACCCTATATACAATTGCCCCTTATGTGGCAGTGCTACAAGAGTTCCAATCTCCGAAAATGTTGTGTTTTGAAACCAGCGAAAATTGCAGTGCTTCTAGATAAAACAATATAAATAAATGTCCATAAATAAAAATTGATATTTAGGTCTATAATCTAAATATATTTCACTTAAATCTTACAGATAAAACAAGGAAAGAAGATGCGCTATGCTGCAGTTCATTGTGATGCAGACAAAAGGTCGAGGAAAGAAATGGAGACATTTCTTTTTCCGTTTTTTGCATAGAGTTGTAGTGCATGTAGCGCTTTTAGTATTCATAACAAAAGCAACCCAACAGTGTGTGTACCCGAAATAACCCAGAATTTTGACCCAGCATAAACAACCCAACAATGTGTTTATAGAGACCCATATTTTTTTAGAGTGTACTACTACTAATAATAATGAAGGGAGAATGTGCAGTCAAAGCACAGGGTTTCTGCGTGCTGTCGCGTTGTATTCTGCAAGTAGCATATATTTTTTGTGTTTGCATTTCTGCAATTTTAGCAATAAATCTGCTCATATCTGCGTGCGCATTTATCAGCCATTTGATCAAAAAGCACGCAAGCACAACTCACTTTCACTTTGCAAAAGGCAGTGTTCATTATTTACTGTATATTTAAAGCACATGCACACATTAAACAATATTGTTTTACGCTAACTGAGCATACACTTTTGTATTCTAGGTTGTTACAATAATAATAATAATAATAATAATAATAATAATAATAAATTCACAGCACTACTACTACTACTATTAATAATTATTATAATAACAATACTTAATGGAGAAAGCGCAAAGAAGAATTATCATTGAAGGAGAGAAAATTAAGAATAAATACATATCAGTATTTACAGTTTGAGTTTGACATGTTTAGGAGCTCTGTCGCTTGGTGTCAATTGGAGCCTAAGAGTGATTAACACATTTCCTCAGACTGAAACACGACTGGTAATGTATGTCATGTTCACAGCTTCCTGTGCGCTGCTGCGGCAGCTTGACAGATCCCTTTTCTTGAAACATGCATTCTTAACGGCCAGATTTGTACGCTGGAAGCAGGAGTTGTGACCTTCTTGCTTCAGTGTGGGAAGCAGCATTAGTTGATTCTAAAAGGAATGGTGGTGTTCGCTGGTGTGGCACCTATCGGTACCTCAATAACTGATAAGGATGCTTTTCTTCCTCCCAAAATTGAGGAATGACTTGATGTCCTTGTTGTAGCTTGTGTCTTCTGTAACCTAGACCTCCAGGCTGGGTATGGACAAATCACGGGAGAAGAAATGGAGTTTGTGCAATGCTGCAGGCACTTTTCAAATGCAATGGAGCAAAGACTTCATTGGGAAACTCTTCTGCTTTAATTGGATGACATCCTGAGCCTTGACTGACTCAAAGTTGTAATTCAGTGCCTTTTCCTGGGCCATGTGGTCAGTGCTGTACGTATATTGTTCAACCCATCTTTGATTAGGGATGTACACTTGTAACGTTCAGCCTTGTTGTTAACTCTAAACATGGTCTTAGAATCTAACTTCCGGTATGGTGTAGACGAAGTGAAGCAAGAAAGAATGCACTACAACAATTCAAAAATAAATCCAAAATGTATTAAGTGAAAAACTAAACAAAAAGGTGCACCAAAAAAAAAACACAATACAATGGAACCTTGGATTACGAGCATAATTAGTTCCGGAAGCAGGCTCGTATTCCAAAAACACTCGTAAACCAAATAGACTTTTCCCATAAGAAATAATGAAAACTCAGATTATTCATTCTACAGCCCAAAACAATAAATACATAAAAATAATTAATATAACATATAAAGTAAAAATAAAACAAATTAACCTGCACTTAACATTAAAAAAAGTAAAAATAATCCAGACAGATCAGTGTTTCCGTTTGTGTGCGCAGGCGCCATGTATTTGTATGTGTGTGGAATTAGCCCCTCACCTCGTCTTAAACAGTAAAACTCCTTCTCCCTCCCACACCTTGCTTTTTAAGTTTCACAACTAACATACAAATTCACAAATTCACATTTTATTTGTCACATACACAGTCATACACGGTATGATATGCAGTGAAATGCTTAAGCGACTGCCCGAGACCTTAAAATAAAAGACTATTAAAGACTATTTATAGGAAATAAATATGAAAGAAAATAGAAGTAGATTTAACTGAGAATAAAATATCTGTACAGTACAAATATACAATAAAGAAAAATATAATATAAAAAGAAAATAGAAGTAGATTTAGCTAAGAATAAAATATCTGTACAGTACGAAATACAATAAAGAAAAATATAGGAAAAATATAATAAAAGAAAACCTGGATGTACAATATAGAAAAAAATATATATAAGATAAGAAAATATAAGAAACCTAGGTGTACAATATAGAAAAATATGGAATATTGGAATTTTGTGTGGGAAGGAGTGGAGTATAAATAGGAATAATATAAATAGAAATGTCCAGGCGGTGTGCAAGTATGCTGTAAAGTGTTCATACTTAAAGTGACTTGTGCATAATAGAATAAGTAGTATTGTGCAGGTGTGCAGTTACCACTTGTGTCAATGATTGTCCAGAGAGAGTGCAAGAAGCATGAGTGTGTAAAGTGGGTCAGTACTGTGTGTTGTGCTGGTTGAGGGACCGTATCGCCTGCGGGAAGAAGTTCCTTCTCAATCTCTCTGTATTGGCCTTCAGGGAGTGGAATCGCTTTCCTGACCTCAACAGAGAGAACAGTCCATTGCTGGGGTGACTGAGGTCCTTCATGATCTTCCTGGCCTTGGTCCAGCACCGCTTGCTGTAAATCGAGTGTAGGTCAGGGAGCTCGGTGTGGATGATGCGCTCAGCTGATCGCACAACCCTCTGTAGAGTTCGTCTGTCCTGCATGGTGCTGTTCATGAACCAGGTCGTGATGTTTCCCGTCAGGATGCTCTCTATGGTGCAGGAGTAAAAGTTCCTGAGTACCTTGGAGGGCAGTCTAAAGTCTCTCAAGCGCCTGAGGTGGTAGAGACGCTGTCGGGCATTCTTCACCACGGTGTTCATGTGACAGGACCATGACAGGTCCTGCTTGATGTGGACACCAAGGTATCTGAACGTGTCTACTCTCTCCACTGGGCTGTTGTTGATGACAGGGGCCTGGTAGTTCCTCTCCTGCTTTGTGCTAAAGTCCACTACCAACTCCTTTGTCTTGCTGACGTTTAAAAGGAGATTGTTCTTCTGGCACCAGCGCTCCAGATTTCCAATCTCCTCCAGGTAGGCCGTCTCATCATTGTCAGTGATCAGGCCCACCACGACGGTGTCATCAGCAAACTTGATGATGGTGGTGGAGTTGGTAGAGGCTACGCAGTCGTGTGTTTGTACAGTAAGTACAGTAGAGGGCTCAGAACACAACCCTGTGGTGCTCCAGTGCTGAGCGTGAGGGAGGCTGAGACATGTCCACCCATCCTTATAGCCTGTGATCTGCCAGTTAGGAAGTTGGAGATCCACTAACACAGTGATGGGCTGAGTCCCAGTTGCTCCAGCTTGCTGCACCAGCTGCTGTTCACCATTAAACACACGCCGCCTCCCCTTGTCTTCCCTGAATCCCGTGTCCTGTCCATCCATGAAGCAGAGGAGATTGCAGTCCCGAATATCTCTCTGGAACTTTATCCTGGCCCTGAGGTCATCGAGCTTGTTCTCCAGTGACTGGACGTTGGCGAGCAGGATGCTAGGCAGAGGTGTGCGGTGTGCACGGGCTCTCAGCCTGTTCCTGACGCGGCTCGTTTCCCTCGGGGCCGCCGCTTCGCGTCGCATCCTTTGTTCTCCCTCAGGATCTCACTCGGCCAGCTCGGATCCGGAGTTAAAAACGTCAAATTATGAGTCCATTGTATACCAATAGAAATAAGAGTATCTCTATCGTACCTAATGCACTCAATGGTGATGAATTACCCGGTGTAAAGTTATTGAAAATATACTTAAAAAGCAAAAACAAGGTAAAATAGGTCGGAGCCATCGTGACGGCTGCCGACCTCACCGGCGCCATCTTTCACATACACAATGCAAGCACTGTTTTAACGGGAAAAAAATAAATCTCTCTAATGATACTCGCGTGAGCATACTAACGGAATCACTGCTGTAAAGTAAAAAATAAAAAATAACAAATGAACCAGCACCTTACCTTTGAAAAAAATCGCGACAGAGCTGAGTTTTCTGTGTAAATTAAGTGCGTGTGTAAAGCGCCGGGGAGATCTGTGTGTCGGTGTCAAATTCCGCGCGTGCGCACACGCACGCACAAAGTACACATGAGAAAAGTGTGTGTGTGTGTCAGTGTCTGTGGGGCACAGTGTCAAATTACGCGCACGCACACAGAAGGGAGAAGGAGATGTTGATTATATCAGTAAGAGACGAGCACTAAGATGCAGTAGGGGAAACGATTACCATCAGTGTAGGCAGAGCGGACACACTACAATAATTCAAAAATAATCCGAGAGGGTATTAGGTGAAAAACTAAACAAAAAGTTGCACCAAAAAAAAAAAAAACACAATATATATACAAAAAAATATATACAAAATATATACAAAATATACAAAGGTATGGTGTGTCTGTGAGTATGTAGGGAATGCAAAGTCTGTGATGTTATATTGAGTGTTTGTGGGTGAGTGGCGGGAGAGATGGTTCGGTCTCACCGGTATGAGGTATTAAGTCCGGGAGCTCGAAAATGGAAAAAGAGGGGCATTGAAGGGGTCTAGTAAAGATAAATCCACAAAAGGGAAGTACTCCACTGGTCGCGTCAATCCATCTCACTTTTTTCGTACCAAAAGCAGCGCTGTGTTCTCCACATCTCTCCACCTCGACATGTTTGCCGGTTCCGCTTTTATGTTGGGTCACATGACCTGACGCGACATCCGGGTTTCCTCGCGCAGTGATCGCACATGCTCGCGAGAGCTTTACCCTGAAACCAACAAAATAGGGAACAAAATAAACCATATCGGGGTCGGTTTATAAGGCCTGACGGATTTATTTTTCATTACCCCCTTTTTGTATTTGCCCCTTCCTGATTTTTTAAATATTTTGCATATTTGTCACATGGCGGCACAGTGGTGTAGTGTTTAGCACTGTCGCCTTGCACTTCCAGGGTCTGGGTTCAATTCCCGGACAGGCTCAATTCCCGTCTCTGCGTGCATGGAGTTTGCATGTTCTCCCCGTGCTTGGTGGGTTTCCTCCCACAGTTCAAAGACCAGCAGATTAGGCTAATTTACGTGTCCAAATTGCCCGTAGTGTGTAAATGAGTGTTTGTGTGCCCTGCAATGGATTGGCACCCTGTCCTCCAAAACCTTATCATTATTTTTTTTAAACCATTTAGAGGTGGACTTGGTGATAATTGGATCAAAATCCAAATGCACTTAAACTTGACATCATGATCTGATGACCAGACATTCTCAATCAGGATTTTTTAGTAGAAAACAAAATTCATGGTTCCATAATTGTTCTACCAGAACAATTTTTCTAAATTTTTCTAAAGAATGTTCTGTGAAGCCCTCAGAGGTTTGTTAAAGAACATTAGTGAACAAAACAGGTCAGGGATAAAGTTGTGGAGCAGTTTAAAACAGGGTTAGTGTCATGCGCACTCTCACCGCGTCCGGTACTAGGACCCGGAAGTAGTACGGTTGCGATTCAGGAAGCATAAAAGGCGGCAAGATGGGGCTTCAAATCGCTCAGTCATTGAGTCTACCCATGTCAGCCCGACACTTCATCTCCAATTTTGTGAGTACTCACAACCTTGGGTTATGTTCTTGATTGAGTGTGCGTTGTTAGAACGCGGGTTTAATTGTGTAAACTATTGCCCTCAGCATGAGAGAGTACTAATAATAATTTGCGTGGTTATCCTGCCTGCTCGCGCTACTTCCGTGTTTGGGTTTACCATCCACGCTACACGGGCTAACTACCAAGTCTTCTGATCTGCCGCCGGTTGCTCGTGACAGAATGACTGAGCCATCGGATAACCAGACTGAACCCAGCAGATTACGCTCACCTCTGCGATGTGGTGAACGGACATGCCGAGCTGATTGAGCAGCTGTGCGGTGAGGTCGTGGCTTTCTGCTGTAGCGTCCAAGACGTCGCGAGGTTATGGAGCTGCGGCGGAAGCGCGCACCCTCCCCCTTCCGATGTGTATTTGGCTCTACCGGAAAAATGGGACGGCACAGATAGGAAGGGTAGTATTTTTCTAATCGCACTGAATCTTGTGTTTAATTCCACCAGATACTGCCCTCCTCGTCTCGTTGCTGTCAGGGCAGGCAACTGAGTGGGCCATGGCGGTTCTTCATTCTGATTCAGATATAGCCCACTCCTATAATGAGTTCACCCGCCAGCTGAAGCTCACCTTTGAACATCCTGCCGGTGAGGTGGAGACCGACTCTAAGCTCTATCATCTGTGGCAGGGGTGGTCATCCATGAGCCGTTATACAGTCGACTTCTGGACTCTCGCTGTCCAGACCACCTGGGGAGACTCCACCATCCAGACGACCTACTACGAGGGACTGGTTTCCCGTATCAAGCGACTACAACTTGGTGCGCATCAGAGAGGGCGATGACTGGAAGACGGCCTTCATCACCCCCATGGGACATTATGAAAGTCTGGTCATCCCCTTCGGACTCTGCAATGCCCCCGCAGCCTTCCAACAATTTATCAATGATGTCCTTCGTGATATGTTAGGCCGGTGGACATTCGTTTATCTAGATGACATCCTCATATACTCATGTAAGGTCGACGAACATGTCCAACAGGTCAGGGCGGTCCTCAAACGACTGCTCACCCATCAGCTGTATTGTAAGAGAAATGGCTTTTCACAAGCGTTCCACCACATTCTTGGGTTTTGTCATCTCATCCCAGCGTGTGGCTATGGACATGCAGAAGCGAAGTTGTGCGTCATTGGCCCCTACCCAAGACCCTTAAGCAGCTTCAACGCCTTCTCGGGTTTGCGAACTTCTATCATCGCTTTATCCGGGACTACGGTTGCAGCACCTTTATCCGCCCTGACATGACTATCCTCTCACCCCTTCATCCTCAACTCTGCTGCCATCTCCGCCTTCCATGAACTGTGTCGTTGTTTCACCACCACCCCAATTCTCCTCCATCCGGATGTGAACAAGCCATTCATTGTGGAGCTGGATGTTTTGGAGTGGGTGCCGGGGCTGTTCTCACCCAGCAACGTCCAGACCAGAAGTTACACCCCTGTACAGTCGTGGCAAAAAGTTTTGAGAATTACATAAATATTGGACATTGGAAAAGTTGCTGCTTAAGTTTTTATAATAGCAATTTGCATATACTCCAGAATGTTATGAAGAGTGATCAGATGAATTGCATAGTTCTTCTTTGCCATGAAAATTAACTTAATCCTGAAAAAAAAAACTTTCCACTGCATTTAATTGCTGTAATTAAAGGACCTGCTGAGATCATTTCAGTAATCATCTTGTTAACTCAGGTAAGAATGTTGGCTGGAGATCATTATGTCAGGCTGATTGGGTTAGAATGGCAGACTTGATAAAAGGATAAAAGGAGATGCTTGAAATCATTGTTCTTTCATTGTTAACCACGGTGACCTGCAAAGAAACGCATGCAGCCATCATTGCATTGCATAAGAATGGCTTAACAGGCAAGGATATTGTGGCTACTAAGATTGCACCTAAATCAAACAATTTATAGGATCATCAAGGACTTTGTTCAATTCTTGTTAAGAAGGCTTCAGGGTGTCCAAGAAAGTCCAGCAAGCACCAGGATCGTCTCCTAAAGAGGATTCAGCTGCAGGATCGGAGTGCCACCAGTGCAGAGCTTGCTCAGGAATGGCAGCAGGCAGGTGTGAGCGCATCTGCACGCACAGTGAGGCAAAGACTTTTGGAAGATGGCCTGGTGTCAAGAAGGGCAGCAAAGAAGCCACTTCTCTCCAAAAAAAAACATCAGGGACAGATTGATCTTCTGCAAAAAGTATGGCGAATGGACTGCTGAGGACAGGGGCAAAGTCATATTCTCGGATGAAGCCTCTTTCCGATTGTTTGGAGCGTCTGGAAAAAGGCTTGACTGGAGAAGAAAAGGTGAGCGCTACCATCAGTCCTGTGTCATGCCAACAGTAAAGCATCCTGAGACCATTCATGTGTGGGGTTGCTTCTCATCCAAGGGAGTGGGCTCACTCACAAATTTGCTCAAAAACAAAGCCATGAATAAAGAATGGTACCAAAACACCCTCCAACAGCAACTTTTTCAGACAATCCAACAACAGTTTGGTGAAGAACAATGCATTTTTCAGCATGATGGAGCACCATGCCATAAGGCAAAAGTGGTAACTAAGTAGCTCGGGGACCAAAACATTGAAATTTTGGGTCCATGGCCTGGAAACTTCCCAGATCTTAATCCCATTGAGAACTTGTGGTCAATCCTCAAGAGGATTCAAGAAGAAGTTCATTGTTTAAAACAATCTAAAACAACTCAAACCGAGACAGATGCAGTGGGCACTATTCTTTCAACACTACAATTACCATCTATTGTACTGCCTGAGGTCCAAAAACACCAAAGCCGACACCCTCTCCCGACAGCACGAAGAGGACGTTCCCCCGTGTCTGTCCTCCCACCATCCAAGATCATCGCACCTCTCCATTGCGATTTGGAAACGAGGGTTTGCCAAGCATAGGATGCAGAGATCGAAACGGCATGTGTGCCACCTGGACGACTCTACGTGCCCCACGTCATAAGACCGGAAGTCCTTCAATGGGGCCATTCCTCCCTCCTCTCCAGACACCCCGGCACTCGTTCCACGCTTCAATCCATTCAGTGAGCCTTCTGGTGGCCATCCATGGTGAAGGACATCGAGGAGTTCGTCCAGGCATGCCCAGTGTGTGCAAGGGCAAAGGATACCAACCAGCCGACACCGGGAGAACTTCAACCACTCCCTGTTCTCTGCCAGCCCTGCATGCACATTGCCATTGACTTCATCACGGGCCTGCCGGTCTCCAAAGGGAAAGATACCATCATGACCATTGTCGAGCGGCTCTTCAAAGCCATGCACTTGGTGGCCCTTGCCGGACTCCCGTCAGTTAATAACACATAGTCATCCTGCTTGGGTTCCCAAAAGACATAGTCTCGGACAGAGGGGTCCAGTTCACTGCCCGGTTCTGGAAGGCTTTCTGCCATCTGATCAACTCCACTTGTAGTCTCTCCTCCAGATACCACCCTCATTGTTTAATGTAGATGACAAGGTATGGCTATCAACAAGAAATCTGCACCTCCATACAGAAACTTTCACCTACATTCATCGGCCCTTACCGCATCACTCTCCAGATCAACCCTGTCACCTACCGGCTCCAGCTGCCTGCGGTATTCCACACCTCCCAACTCAAACCCTTCATTACTTCACCTATGGTTTAATTTAATTGTGTAAACTCTTAATTTGTGTGGTTATCCTGCCTGCTCGTGTTACTTCCGTGTTTGGGTTTACCATCCAAGCTACACGGACTAACTGCTAAGTCTTCTGCTCCACCGCCGGTTGCTCGTGACAGGTAGGTCATAAAAAATTCCAAGTTCCATCATCCAAAAATGGAAAGAATATGGCACTACTGCAAACCTACCAAGACATGGCTTTCCACCAAAACAGACAGGTGGGGCAAGGAGAGCATTATTCAGAGAAGCGGCCAAGGTAACTCTGGAGAAGCTGCAGTGACCCACACCTGTGTGAGAGACATAGTAAACATGTGGAATTAGGTGCTCTGGTCAGATGAGACCAAAATTTTACTTTTTGGGATAAATGCAAAATGTTATGTGTGGCAGAAAAATAACACTGTGCATGGTGGTGCCAGCTTCATGTTGTGGGCATGCTTTTCTTCAGTAGGAACAGGGAAGCTGGTCAAAGCTGAAGGGTAAATGGATGGAGGCAAACACAGGATAATGTTAGATAACCTGTTAGAGTGTGCAAAAGACTTGGGACTTGGGCACCTTCCAGCCTCATGGCTTCTTCTGTGAAGAGAGGAAGCTCCTCAGAGCCGGTCTTTTTGAGGCAGATTTTTGAGAAGAGCGGCAAGCCCCACCCCAGTCTTTACGAGGGGGTGCACAGCTGGTCACACTCTCCTTCTGCACCTCACGCCTGATAGGGGCCAGACCTGGCCAGGGCTGGGTGGCCGACGGTCCCGGTTCTTGAGCATGGCAGGGAAGGAACCTCCCAAAGGCCCGTTCATATAGCTTCTCTTCCCGAAACCTAGTGGCGACAAAATTAACAGCGTCGCCAAAGAGGCCAGAAGGCGAGACGGGGGCATCAATCGGGACAGCACGATCCTTATCCTTGATGCCCGTGAGGTTCAGGCACAGATGCCTCTCCGTGGATACCATGGCAGCCATAGAATGGCCCACAGCATGGGCCGTCTGCTTGGTTGCACGGAGAGACAGGTCTGTGGCTCGGCGCAGCTCTGCAAACGCCCTGTCATCAATAACCCCGCTGATGCTCAGGTTCTTCAGCAGGTCAGCCTGGTAGGCCTGCAAAACCGCCATGGTGTGCAGTGAAGCACCAGCCTGACCTGCTGCCTGAAAAGCTTTCCCCACCAAAGCAGATGACAATCTACACGGCTTGGAGGGGAGAGTAGGCTTTTTCAGGGAGGATGATGTCCCAGGAGAGAGATAGCCCGCAAGCTTCTGGAGCATCATCATATAACCGCATGCTTTCGCATCAACGATATTCGAATAAGTCAAAGTCGATGGCACAAAACACACGATGAATACGGCTTGCTCCATGAAAGAGTTAATTCATCATGGAGGTCACCAAAGAAGGGGAGAGAGTGACGTTGAGGCTCCTCCCCCCGGCCACCCGACAGAAACCTGTCGTCCAATCTCGAACGCTTGGGGGAATCTCGCTTCTGCGGCCAGTCGATATGTAACCGCACCACCGCACGCGTTATAACATCTAATAATTCCTCATAAGCTCTGTCAGCCCTGGAGGAGCGTTGTGAGGAGGCTACTTCCATGGAAGCGAGAGAGGCGGATTCTTCCGCTCCGTCACAAGAAGCGCCGGAGGGCGCTTGTGAAGCTGAAGCTAAAACTTCCTGATCCGGAGAGAGGGCGAGAGAAAGGGGAAATTCCGTCTTGTGCGCGTCTGCTAGATCAGCACGCGAGCCCCAGGAATGCGCGAAGCATCTTAATAGGGAGAAGATCACAGTACTCACAGTCTCCCAGAAGCCCGAGGCGAGCGTGTTCTTCCCCCAAGCACTCTAGACAAAATTCATGAAGATTGCCCTCCGAAAGAGATCTATCGCACGGAGGCACACATCTCTAAAGCAACTCCGCCATATCGGTGAGTTAATGCTGTTATTTTCCTTTTTATTTTTGCTTTCGTTATGGCTTGCACATGCACACACAAACTAAAAGCGGTCCTGAAGACAAAAAGATCTGAGGATGTTTCCGGTTCACTCCTATTTATAACCTGCAGGTGCACCTTATTCGGTGAGGTATTCGGCGCTTTTGACATGCACAGGCTTCACAACCGGACAACAAAGAGATGTTCCCATAGCATTTTCATGCAGCATTGAGTGTAGCTTTTGAAAAGGAACTGTTTCAGTCCTTAACTATAGAACAGTCACAAACCATCTGAGAACAGCTGTCTGCATGAGAGACGTATACCAAGCAAACCATACAAGGCCTCCATGCAATGAAGTGTCCACCCAGAAGCGGGGCACCAGGATGAGTCAGACAGGTCAGGAGGGCAAAGGAGGACTGGATATAAATATATATACAGTACAGACCAAAGGTTTGAACACACCTTCTCATTCAAAGAGGTTGAATTTGTATTATGACAAGAAAAAAGCAGCTAAGTGAAGCAAAAAACAAGTGGCAATCATTATTTTAAGAAATGAAGGTAAGTCAGTCCGAAAAATTGGGAAAACTTGTGTCCCCAAGTGCAGTCACAAAAACCATCAAGCGCTACAAAGAAACTGGCTCACATGCACACCGCCCCAGGAAAGGAAGACCAAGAGTCACCTCTGCTGCGGAGGATACGTTCATCTGAGTCTCCAGCCTCAGAAATCGCAGGTTAACAGCAGCTCAGATCAGAGACCAGGTCAATGCCACACAGAGGTCTAGCAGCAGACACACCTCTAGAACAACTGTTAAGAGGAGACTGTGTGAATCAGGCCTTCATGGTAGAATATCTACTAGGAAAACACTGCTAAGGATAGGCAACAAGCACAAAAGACTTGTTTGGGCTAAAGAACACAATTAAGAACACAATGAAGAAAACTGTACTGTCTGTACTATAGAGAGAGAGAGAGAGAGAGAGAGAGCGCATGTAAGTATGATCAAAGTCATACGTTATAGATATGGTCGTAACTTTTGATCAAAGTAGGTGTGATGAATCATAAAATGGCAGCATTTCATTTAGGTATTGTGGTGTAAGACCGTTCAGTGATGTAGAGCTCAATAGAAGACTTTTAAAATTGAGGCAAAATTTCCCTGTGATCCAATGGCATGTGAACAAGATATGGGTCACATGGACGCATCATATAATTTTAGTAAAGATTCTGGCTGCAGCATTTTGGACTTGATGGGTGGGCTACAATCATCTGGCTGGACCAGGGGCTAGTGAACTTTTCTATGGTGCCACTTCTATTTTGGCCATCTCAGTTTTTGATGGTATGAAGGTGGCTTATTTGAGCTTGCATGTCCTGGATGAAAGGGAAGGGGAGGGCTGCTCTCCCCAGTCTTTTTTTGGTATATCCAGCAGACCACAGGGACTCCTTCAGAAAAGAAGCTTGAAACTAATGAGCCTGGTAGAGGTCCGAGGGGTTTCTTGGACTGCAATGAGGACATACAGGGGCAGCTGATTCCAGTTATGGCATGGTTGAACCATATGGTTGAAGGTTAATGCAGGCTAAGTGTGTCACAGGGTGGAGCAGAATGAGAGGAATCCAACTGCAGATAAGTGACTAGAGCAAGGGAAGAGAGCGTGGTTGAAAGGCTTAGTTATTATATTCTTTCTAATTGTTTTTTGAGCTTTTGGTGTAATTCAGTAGGCACATTTGTAAGTCTATAATTTACCATTACTCAGCCTGTGGCTTCAGAGTATACATACTGTACATTTTTTGTTTATTAAAATATCACACAAAAATATAATGTTCACCTGTATTTTTTTTGGGGGGGGGGGGGGGGGGATTTTTCCCCGATTTTCTCCCTAATTTAGTCGTGTCCAATTCCTCCCCGTCACTAGGGGGCTCCCATATTAAGGCTACTACTACCACTCAGTCGGGAGGGCAAAGACTATTTCCTCCGAACCACGTGACGCCAGCCAACCTCTTTTTCGAACCGCTCACTCATGAACCGTTGAGGGCGGCGTAACACACTCGGAGGACAGCGCTATCCGCTCCTTCCGCTTTTGTGAGCTCACGGACGCACCTGATTGGCTGAAGAGCCGTGATTAATGTGGGAGCATCCCTCCCCTCTGAGAGAGCTCGGCCAATCAGCTCTCTCTAGCCCTGAGAGATAACAGCATCACCCGGGGATCGAACTCGCAATCTCGGGATGATAGGGCGAGCACTTTACCACTGCGCTACTCGGAGGCCGTCACCTGTATTTTTCTGAGGGGAGGAGTTGGAAGTAAAGGGAAAATTAGTAAATTATGCTAGTTTGTAAAGCCTGTATAAGTTTTGACAATAGACTAAAGAATCATGGTTCAAGGTTACACTTTATTGTAATTCAACTGTAGATACCAAGACACAAAGCAGAATGAAATTACAAAAAACAAATAACCCAGCCAACAAATTAAATAAATAAACAAGATGTCATGGAGGTTGCATCTAATCCATTTAACAATTTCACATCATAGAAGAAGTCAGAGTCTGTAAGAGCCATGGGATTATTATTTACCAGAATCTTTCTCTTGTTTTTTCAGGTTATTTATGTGGCTCGAAATGCTAAAGACAACCTGATCAGCTACTACCACTTTGACCAAATGAATTTAATTCATCCAGAACCAGGTTCTTGGGAAGAATATCTCCATAAGTTTATGGAGGGAAAATGTAAGGTGTATAATAATCTAAAGGACCCATAATTAATACCTTAAAATGAGGTTCTTTACTAATACCTATGTCCACAGTGCCCTGGGGTTCTTGGTACGACCATGTGAAAGGTTACTGGAAAGAAAGAGAGAAGAGGAATATCCTTTACATTTTCTTTGAGGACATGAAAGAGGTACAAAATCATATAATTCATATAATAAGTCTCCCAACAACTGCTTTCATGTAGCATTTTCATGTAGAACAGGCGACAATGTGGCCTGATGGCTTCCAGTTTTAAATTAGGAAAGATAAACATGCATACAATAAGATTATTCCCAAAAAGGAGCATAATGTTCCAGAAACAAAATATTCAAATATATGCTATGAATAATAACAACAGTGGGGACCATTCTGTCATCATCATCATCATCATCATCAGTTCATAACAGGTTTATGTCCAGCTCTGCCTCATTGTTTATTGGTTTTCATTTCAAATTCAGAACCCTCGTCGGGAAATAGTGAGGATCATGCAGTACCTGGGCCTGTTGCTTTCTGATGACATCATTGACAAGATTGTGGGGCTGACATCTTTTAATGTCATGAAGGAAAATCCAATGGCCAATTACACATCTATCCCAAAAGTCATATTTGACCACTCCATCTCTCCTTTTATGAGAAAAGGTGTGGATTTGTACTTATAGGTCTCAATATTATTCATAAATATAACATTTCTCATGGTCCTGTCAAAGTCAGTGTTACATTAATGTCTTTATTTTCCACAGGGGAGGTGGGAGACTGGGCCAACTACTTCACCCCTGCTCAGTCCCAGATGTTTGATGAGGACTATGCCAGACAAATAGCCGAGGTTGACATACCCTTCCGCACCAGTATATAAAAAAGTCATTAAAAAAATCATGAAAGAATCATCAGACGGTTGATTTTAAGATTCTCCAAAGTAGCATTATTTACAGTAGCTTTGATGACAGCTTGGCACACTAATGGTAGTCTCTCGTTTGATTTGCAAGTCACCCAGAATGATTTTTAATTCACAAGTGAGGCTTGTCAAGAGTTAATTTCTGACATTTCTTGCCTTAATGTGCTTTAGGCCATCAGTTGTCTAGTGCAGAGTAAGTGTGGGTAGTGAGTCAATAGACCTATCAATGGTACTTCAACTACTGTAAAAAATTCCTATTATGGTTAGAAACACTCTAACCTTAAGTTAAGTAAAGAGAAAAGTCACTCATCATTACTTTAAAAAATGAAGGTCAGTCAATCTGAAAAATCTCAAGAACTTTGAATCTATCTCCAAATACAGTCAACAAAACCATCAAATGATATGATGAACCTGGCTCTTATGAGGACTGTCCTAAGTAAGAAAGACCAAGAGCTACCTCTGCTGCAGTTTATTAGAATGACTAGCCTCGGAAGCCACCAGTTTACGGCACCTCAGATTAGAGACAACATAAATTTCTCTGAGTTCAAGCAGAAGACATATTTCAACATACATACACTGTTCAGGGAAGACTGTATGAGTCAGGCCTTCATGGTCGATTTGTGGACAGCAGAAGAGATTTGCTTGGGCCAAGAAACACAAGAGGTGGACATTTGATTAGTGTAAAACTGTCATTTGGTCTGATGACTCCAAATTTTTTTATTTTTGGTTCTAATCACGTGTTCTTGTTAGACATGAATGGACAGTTCCTGAATGTGTACTTCTCACTGTAAAGCATGGAGGAGGTATGATGGTGTTGAGGTGCTTTCCTGGTGACACTGTTGATGTCAAAATTAAAGGCACACTTACCCATCATGGTCACCACAGCATTTTGCAGTGATTCACACTTAGTAGGACCATCATTAATTTTCCAACAGGACAATGACTCAAATTACCACAATCACCTGATCTAAATCCAGTTGAGATGGTTTGGGATGAGTTGGACCCGAGATTGAAGGAAAAGCAACCAATATGTACTCACCTCTGGGAACTCCACGATTGTTTGAAAACCATTCCAGCTGATTACTGTCAAAAGTTTGCAAAGCTCTCATCAAAGCAAAAGGTGGCTACGTTGAACGATCAAAAATATAAGACATACTCTGGGATGGTTAACAAGTTTTTGTTAACTGTTATATTCACATACCAAGTCTTTAATATTGATATACACTGTTGAAAACAAAAAATAAACAAAAAAAACATTGAGTTAGAAGGTGTGTCCAAATGTTTGACTGGTCCTGTATGTCTAATGAAATATTTTGTCTTCCTTTTGATTGTCCATTGCACTGGCTAGTGCTGATAAACCATCTGAAAAATAGTAAATTTTTATGCCATTTCCTCCAAACCCACTGCAATGACATTAGTATAGTAGTAAATACGTACTATACATCTGTATGAGTAAACCAAGATGCCCTCCCCTGTGAAAATGGCGAATTCAGGGAAAGGCTCTCCGGCGAAAGGTTTTGTGCAGACCACTGAGCTTATGCGGATTCTAAAATTCTCAGTCACTGTTTTTTTAATACCTGCAGTGGAAGAGTCTGAGAACTTATTTACCATAAGCTTTGTTGTATTGTTTGTAATCACTCTATACACAACCTATGATCACCTATGCTATTTTACAAATGGAATATTTTATGTTACACTCTGGGTTAAATGTTAAAAACTGCTGGGTTAAATGTTAAAGTGCTGGGTTATTTATCTATTTATTATTTTAGATTGCCTGTTAGAAATACCCAAATGAAATTAATCCGCTGTTTTAACCACTGCAGAGACAGTTAATCAGCTGTAGTTTTCACTCCTACTATTGATGATAATTAATGGAGAAAGCGCAGTCAAATAAGTAGAAGAGGAGAGTATTGCAAGAGAGATGAAAATGAAGTAAATGAAGAATAAATACATATAATTATTTAAAGTTTTAGCTCGACACGTTTATGAGCTCTGTCGCTTGCTGTCAATGGGCGCCTGAGAGAGAGAACACATGTTTGGCTTCAATAGACGCACAATACTTCAGATTGAAATACGACTGCCCCCTACAGGTAATGAATGGCATTTTCATAGCTTCCCGCGACCTGTGGTTTTAGCTGCAGCAGAAGCGCGCGAGATCCCTTTTCAAGAAACGTGCGTTCTTAATGGCCAGATCTGTATTATATCAACTGTAAAAAAAAAAAAAATTACTGATTGTGAGCTGTACTTTTTTATTTACATTCATAGTTTTTATTGTAAAAATTTAAATAACATGCATTAATTTAGAAATTACATTGGGGGACACAAACAGGAAACAAGGCAGGAGAAGAAATAAAAAAGTCAAGCAAGGGTGTCCTCTTGTGGTCAAGAGGAGTTGGTCATGGTGGGATGTGACGGTTTCCATCAACTTTTTTCTATGGACCCACTTTTTAAATCTGACAAACCATTGTGATCAAATTTACGGAAGGAATTATTTGTGAATCAAGAGAAAAGCTCTTTTTTGTGAATAAATTAAATTTTACAAATCATTTTTATTGCCATTTACATGTGATTTACACATTTAATGTATCTGTGTTATCAAAATGTTATTTAAGTCAACACTAAAACTAGATTAAAAAAATTATTCCAGATAAATGAATTCATAGATAGAGTTTACAAACGTCACATCTACTCAGTTATACGGGTTACGGGGAGTCATACGGACAGAGGGTTATGAAAGAAACCATGGCCGGGTAGAACCCTAACTAGTTCCCCTG
This sequence comes from Clarias macrocephalus, assembly GCA_011419295.1. Lineage (NCBI taxonomy): Eukaryota > Metazoa > Chordata > Actinopteri > Siluriformes > Clariidae > Clarias > Clarias macrocephalus. Next base: position 62,157 of record JAAGKR010002296.1, on the reverse strand, counting down.
TGTGACTGAAAGATGTTCTGCAGACATAAATTGTGATACTCACTTATTCACTCACTTACCCTATATACTGATTAATCCTGTATACAGTGTCACAGGGGGCCTGGAGCCTATCCCAGGAGACTTAGGCCACAAGGCGGGGTACACCCTGGACGGGGTGCCAATCCATCGCAGGGCACACACCCATTCACAAATTACGGGCAATTTGGAAATGCCAATTAGCCCAATCTGCAAGACTGTGGAGGAAACCGGAGTACCTGGAGGAAACCCACCAAACACGGGGAGAACATTTAAACTCCATTCACACAGAAGCATAAATCAAACCTGAATATTTAACACAGATATTGAAGAAACAGATGTTTCTGTTAGAAGATTGCAGCTGTACAGACATCTAAAGGCTTATTCATGACCACATTTCAGCCACTCACAGACATCCACTGTGCTATGGTGTAGTTTGTAATCAGAGTATTTTATGAATTAAATGTAACTGCTGTTTTGGGTACACGCTTTCACTTTGCACTTTTCATCTCGCTGCCGATATGATCCGATACGAGCAGCTTTGTTTCAGTCATAATATTCATCTATCATAAATAGGGGCGACTTTTGCAAAGCAAACAAAATGTAAAATCAGTACCCCAGAAAAACAACAGCACAAATATATATTTGATGAATAAACACTGCACTTTTTAAAAGTTAAATTATGTGTGATGTGACCACCTTTATTTCAGCCATTCCAGCTATTTGTGGTCAATATAATTATTCAATGCAATGCAAACAAATGAAAAATACAAATGGAATAATTTTATTTGGTTTATTTATAATTTAAAAAAAATGCTGAATTCAGAACTCGTGGCAGCAGCCTGCGGATCTGCCCGTTCTGAACAGTTTATTTGCGTCTCTGCCCCTTGCGCGACCCGCGTGGTTAGAAAATAAGATTATAAATACCCAAAATAAAATATGTTCGCTGTTTTAACAATTACATAGACATCACAGCCAGCGGTAGTTTTCAGAAATTCATTCTGCGGTGAGGCTGCGTTGGCCTGGGTACATGAGGCATGTACATGGGCATTGCCAAATCTCTGAAAATGTTGGGGCATTTTTTTCTAAATAGACACTATCTTTAATAACCGATAGAGCTTTTGAGCTGTACACACATGCATTCTTGCCTAAACAACTCCTAAAACTACACTTTGTGACACAATAACAGTAATACTTTTAACATTTTGCAGGCTGTTTGGAGAAACCAGAGAATAAAGAATAAAACAGTTGTTGGGTCAAAATAACCCAATCAGGTGTTTACAGAAACAACCCAGAATTTGTCGTGTGAATGTAGCAGCATTTGCTGTAGAGTGTATTTTTTGAGTTATTCTAATATTCTATTCTGAAAAAGTCTATTTTTCCAGTTATTTCTATATTTAAAGTTTGATATCTTTAAATGTATTTTTTTTTAAATCACAATAAACCTATACAAATACAGAGTATATAACAGTTAATTATTTTTACAAAGAAAATTGTTAGCTAGTGAACTTGTCTGTCTAAACATTTAACCATTTTTTAAACTCATTATTGTACAGTAAATGTCAATAGATCTGGTACTGACTTTTCATGTTTGTTGTGTAAAGTACTCTGATGTGGAACTTACCATCATTAGTTTTTCTTTGTTACAACATATGACTTTTTTTATTACTCAAATCATATTTAAAAACTGCACCAAATGAAAATGTCACTTTGCGCCAACATTGTGGTCATTTCATGAATGACAGGAAATGCGACTGATTTATTTTGGCCGTTGCTGTTTTTCCGCGATAGAGAGCGCGGCAGAAGTAGACATTCCCATTGACTAACTACTGTACATTGACCCTGTGGAGCTCTCGACGAACAGTTTTGGTTGAAACAGGAGAGTTCTGCAGTGAGTTGGGCAGGTGTGGTTTTATGTTTTTTGGATACAATCTGGGTTAGCATCCAGACATCCCTTTCAGACAGCTTCCTCTTGCGTGAAGAGTTACACTTGTTGGATGTGGTTCGTCCTTCTTGATGGTATGCTGACATTACCCTGGATACCGTGGCTCTTGATACATCGCAAGGACTTGCTGCCTTGGTCAAGGTGCGCCAGCGAGATGCGCACCAACAATTTGTCCTCTTTTGAACTCTGATATGTCACCCATAATTTTGTCTGCATTGCAATATGTAATATGTTTTATTACTCTGCTAATTAAACCTTCACACTCCGCTCTTACTGGTGGACTGTGCAATCAATGAAGACTGGCCACCAGGCTGGTCAAATTTAGCCATGAAACTGTCAACACTAAATTGGCCAGGGTTTCAGATTCATTGTCCAACCCCTGTATATAAATGTATACATAAAAATATATATATATAAAATAACGATTGCGCTTGAAACAATTACTCAGTACTTGAGTAGTCTTTTCATTGAATACTTTTTTACTCTTACTTGAGTAATATTATTTGGAGATTTGGTCATGATTAATGCTGTCGTCGATGCTAAGAAATACAGGCAGATACTTAACCATCATGCAATACATCAGGGAGGTGACTGATTATTCCTGGATTTATTCTGCAACTAAGCAACAGGTCCAAATATACAGCCAATGTCATTAAGAACTATCTTCATGTCATGACACGCCAAGCCACAGTCCCGCCATGATCACCTAAGCACGCCTGTTCCATGTTCCCTGCCTCTCCTTACATCGCACCGCCCCTGTTCTCTGCACACCTGGACACTATCAGTAATCAGCTCATACCTATTTAAACCATGCTCTGACACCGCCACGTCGCCAGATTATTGAGTGCCTCACTAACCCAATATTCCAGCGTTGTTTTCTCTTCATTGTCTACCGGATCTCGACCCCGTTTTGTTTTCCCGACCACGATTTCGCCTCTCGTCCTGACTCTAGCTTCTTGGATACTTTCTGTTGCCTACCTGTTACCGACTACGAGCCTGGATCACGGACTGCTTCACTTCTCTTCAGCTTCGACTCCCGCCTGTTCCACGACTACGATTAATCCTCGCCGGGTCTGCGCGCTTCCGCATTCACGCACCGCCTACGTCACGCACAACGTCACTCGCCTCGGCGCATTCACGCTGGTACTCCGTGCTTCCGCATTCCAACGAGACTCCTTCCATTCACACTGCAGCGCGGAGTTGTACCCACGCCTCTTATTTAAAACCGCCACTTTGCCTGCTTCAGTGATCACAAGCACTCATAAGCGCCACTTCAGTTCTCCCTGGGAAATACTCACACTATCTGCAATTGGATCCATCACGCCCTCTAGCGAGCCTGACACTTCAGTGTAGAGGAGAACAAGGAACCCTGCAAGTGATGGCTTGTGCCATGTTTTCAACATCAAACTCAAATTTTAATTCATTTTTAAATTATTTGTAACATATATTGTATTGTATACATATTTTTCTACATTTGCACCCAGGTTTTTCTTTTCTTATTCTCTTATATTTTCTTATCTTTCGTACATTTTTTTTCTTATTTTTCCTATTGGAAATTGTATGTTTTATCTTATTCTTAGTTAAATCTATTTCTACTTTGTTATATTCATTTCTTTATTCTAAGGTCACAGGCAGTCGCCTAAGCATTTCACTGCATATCGTACTGTGTATGACTGTGCATGTGACAAATAAAATTTGAATTTCAGTATGTCACAAAAGTGAGTACACCCCTCACATCTCTGCAAATACTTAGTTAAATCTTTTCATAGGCCAACACTGCATGAATGACTATTTGAAACAATGAAAAGTAGTCGGTGTAAAGTTTGTACAGTATTGCAGTGTAAATTTATTGTCCCCTCAAAATAACAAAAAATACAGCCAATAATAGCTGAACCCCTGGCAACAAAAGTGAGTACACTCCTAAGTGAAAATGTAAAATGTCAATATTTTGTGTGGCCACCATCATTTTCCGGAACAGCTTGAATTCTCTTGGCCATGGAGTTAACCAGAGTTTCACAGGTTGCCCTTGGAATCCTCTTCCACTCCTCCATCACAACATTACAGAGGTGGTGGACATTTAACACCTTGTGCTCCATCCAAGTCAAGTCAAGTAGGCTTTATCATTCCAACCATATACAGTTCAGTACACAGTAAACAATGTTTCTCCAGTACCAAGGTGCTACATACATGTAAATGACATAAATTAACAACACAACATAAATTAGAAATGCAGATTTGACATTAAGTTAACCTAAAGCTATGAATTTTTAATACAAGAAGAGACAACACTAGACAACAGACAACAAAGTGCACGTGCAAATGTGCAAACAAAGAGCTACATGATAACACAACAACGTAACACATTTCAGTACTGAAATGAAACAATTGCCATTGTGTCAAAAATATTTTTGTGCAAATAGAATGTGTAATGATGTATGAGTTGAGGTGGTGGGAAGAAACAGTAGACAATTTACATTGTAAAAAATTTTTGTGTGCGCAAATAGCAGAGTGAGATAAATATTGTGCAAATATTGCAAATAGTAGATTAGGTAGGTGGGTATGAACAAATTAAGATGGTTGTAGATCAGTGTGATTGTGCATGTGTGTGTTTATCAGTTCAGTCCAGATGTTATTTAGTTCGTCTGAGAAATTTGTGTGTGTGTGTTTTTATTAGTCCAGTCCCATTCGGTACCTTTTTCCAGATGGCAGGAGGGTAAAGAGTGTGTGTGAGGGGTGTGTGTCAGGGGTCCGGTCAGTCACAATGCTGGTGGCTTTACGGATGCAGCGTGTGGTGTAAATGTCTTTGATAGAGGGGAGAGAGACCCCAATGATCTTCTCAGCTGTCCTCACTATCCGCTGTAGGGTTTTGCGGTCCGATATGGTACAACTCCTAAACCAGACAGTGATGCAGCTGCTCAGGATGCTCTCAATAGTTCCTCTATAGAAGGTGGTGAGGATCGGTGGTGAAAACTGTGTCTTTTTCAGCCTTCTCAGGAAGAAAAGACGTTGTTGGGCTTTCTTATGCAGAGAGCTGGTGTTGAGAGTCCAGGTGAGGTTCTCTTCCAGGTGGACGCCCAGGAATTTTGTGCACTTGACGATCTCCACTGAAGAGCTGTCGATGCTGAGCGGAGAGTGATCGCTCCATGTCCTCCTGAAGTCAGCAACCATCTTTTAGTCTTTTCGACATTCAGAGACAGGTTGTTGTCTTTACACCAGTCCTTTAGCCTCTGCACTTCCTCTCTGTACGCTAACTCATCGTTCTTGCTGATGAGACCCACCACGGTCGTGTCATCAGCAAACTTGATATGATTGGAGCTGTGTGTCGCTACACAATCATGAGTCAGCAGCGTGAACAGCAGGGGACTGAGCACGCAGCCCTGGGGTGCATCACAGCTCGCTATGTATGGGGCTCCATAGTCACAGACTGGTCAGAGTGCCAATGTTAACCCCTGTCCACTGCTGAAAGCTACTACAATGGACACATGAACATTAGAAAACCATAATTCTTCCTCCACACATTGTGTGGTTGGTTTTTACCACTTACCTGTGCAGTAGATGGCTCCAGGATCCGTGGGAGCATCCTGGGAAGAAGGCATACAGGAGAAGATAATGTTCTGCTGAAAAATCTGTGTGGATAAAATGCAACACCTAACAAAAATCTGAATTTCACTGTGCATCAGCCTAACAAGGTTGATCTATGAATGCCCCACCTTATAACTTGCAAGTACCTTGATGCTGGATACTACAGCATACTTTCAGAGATATTGTGGATTCCCTTTGATTAACATAAGAAAGATCTATGCAATATTACGCATCTAATTTTATTGTTATGGCTGATCGGTATATTTATAGTAAATAGAAAATAGTTGGGCCTTGTACCTCCATGGTCGGGGTTCGAGTCCAATCTTAGGTCTCTGTGTGTAACTTACAGGTTCTCTCTGTGCTTGGTGGGTTTATTTCAGGTATTCTGGTTTCCTCCCATAGTCCAAAGCCATGCAGGGTAGGCTACTTGGCATTTCCAGATTGGCCATAGATTGTGCGTGGCACCCATGCAGGGTGTACCCTGCCTAGTGCCCCAAATCCCTTGGGATATGCTCCAGGCCTCCCAATGTGTTATAGGCTAGCATTAAGAAGTTAATTGGCCTTTCCATGATTGAACAGTGTATGTGGAATGTTTTTTTCCTGCTTTTCCAGGCTCATGGTGAGACGCTGGATGTGACCATTATATTGGCCTACTGACGGTCTTCAATGTCGGAGGGACTATGGTAGTACGTAAACTTGAAGATATCCCATGAAGCTTTGTGTTAAGGATGAGGGTAGAGACGGAGGAAAATGCGTGTAACAGCAGAGGTTTATTGCTAAACTCTAACAATTCCAAAACGGTAATCCAAAAGGCAAGGTCAAAAAGCAGGCAAGGTTAGGCGAGGTACAAACAACAAGTAGGTCAGGGCAAAACTCAAAAATCCTTATACAAAAATGTGGTCAAAATTATCCAAAATGCACATCAAAACCTTGGTAAATTTAGACGGGAAGGTACTAAATAATACTTCGCACTGTTGAAACGTTTTCGAGTGGCTTTTGTAATTGTGGGAAATGTGGAACAGATGAGTTCAATCAGAACTCCGGTAACAAGACCATGTGCATGCATGTTGGGTGTTGTAGTTTCTGGTGGCCATATTTGTAGTCCTTGATGCATGATGGGAAATGGATTTTGAGACCCGTTCCTCTGGTTCTCTCACACTTTGCCAGGCTTATGGGCATCATCTACTGGGTGAGTCCATCATAACATTGGTTCATGCCTGTCTTTAAAGGTTTTTATACTGTATTGTTAACGTGTATAAGAACACATCCTCATATACTGTACACATTAACTCAAGCACATATAAAAGTGAACAATGTTTGAAAAGAACTCACTTGCTACAACAGAAATATAAACACTCACTCAGTTCAAAACACAACCATGCACTCATACATATTCAAGGAATTAAGAGACTGAAGTATAGAAGACTCATTTGTCCCAATTGCCTTTTATCAGCTGACAGATTTCCTGTTATTAAGAATTTTGCTAGATGTTCTTTTTATACACATTTCAAGCAGTCTCTCAGTTCTACACACACTCACTCACATCTGCACTTCTGTAATATGTAGGTCATTACAATAATTCTAAATTAAAAAATCTGTTAATTTTGAATATGTATAAGTTAAAGAAAACACTTTATCACCTTTATTATTATTATTTTTTAATAAACAGTATTTAAAATGTTTTTAGTATACTTTGAGTACTGCCTCCTATAATTTCTTTAATATTGAAATGTACAAATGTATGTAAAAAATGTAAAAAATCATTTGCACTGGCTTTTTAGGCATTTCCCTGCCAAATGTCACGCAAGAAAAGTGAGAGTTTGCCACAAAGACAAGTTAAAACAAATATTTTATAAAACCTTCACTAGAAAAATTATGTCTAAGCTTCCTTTAACAAAAATACCACTATGTGGGAAAAGTGAACAGAATGCATGTTTATAAGTTATTTATATATTGAACTTACATTACACAGTTGGAACAAGTACTATATAGTTTTGTCAACTTGTGTTATTTTTTCTCTTCTTTTGATAAAATCCTCCTGTTAAAGAGAGAAGTCGGAATGAGCAGATAATATTAAATGGAAGTATTTTCGTATTATTGTTTTGTCAGAATAAACAGTTTTTCCTCCTAGGGAACTGAGGAGGTCTACTCCACCCATGTCTTTGTAGTAAATGGATAAAATATTGGAAGAGACAATCTCTACTATTTCTTTTATCTTTTCGTCCCACCTTGGTGTTTGGGTCTCGCTCTCTCTTCCTTTTTCACTTCGTTAATGTATCCTCTGTAAAGGGTACTGCCTGGCAAATGATTAGATCTCACTGTTCCAATCCTATAAACATTCATTGTCTCACGTTGGACTTTCAAGTCAATGCTACAGAACCAGTTATTATAGAACACTTTATAGGACCGCTTACTTGCAATGATGAAAGTCAACTTTGATCCTATATGGTCAATGGCAGTAAATGTCAGGCTTCCCTTCACTTGGAGAGATGGTGCTCGTTTACACCTCAGAGTTATATAAAATTCAAATTCAGTCAACAATGACAAATACTTTGTATAAATTACTTTGTATATTGTATTACCTTGTATATTTTTGTGCATTTTACCATTTTTATAAAATGTGACTGCCAATAGCTAAATCAATAATTGAAATGATAAAATATTATTATTCATCATCATGTCAACGTCAAAATAATTAATACTGTATAAACACTTTACAGTTATACTGTAAAGTTTCAGTTTTGTTTGGCATGTCGATGTGTTGGGGTGTCAGATTTGCCTGAATGTATAAATTTCTAAATGGGTGTGCTTACGTATGTGCGTAGCACCCCCCATCTTGGCTCTAATACCCTAAACAGGATAAACAGTATTGAAAATGAATAAAACCATGTGTAATATATCCTGCCTGAATTAACATGTTGGTAAAGATATCATGTGGGCAAAGCGGCTTTGCTTTTGCTTTACTTCCTTCCATGAAGTAACCTTATTTCTGTGGCCAAATTTGAAATCTGCATAATATAAATCCAACAGTTTTATTTTAAGATACACAGCTTCACATCTGAAATTCTGGCCTCCCAGGAACTCCATTAATGGCCCAAATACATGGAAATGGCTTGGAGGGAGGGGGGGTATCAATTACTCCCAGACGAGTTCTTGTAATGTATACATGGTGTTGGTGAATTATTGTGTATACAGTAAACACAGACAGATGCGTCTCTGTTGGCCACAAGTTATGTTGATTTTTAAAAGATCAAGTGTCCCACTCGCTGAATGTTCATGGAAACAACCGCAGTGGGCTCTGAGCCACCTCTGCAGGGATTATTATTCAAAAGGTACAGACTTCTTTAAAACGTCTGCACCATTCAAACGTTTTACAGCGGCTAGAGTCTTTTAACCGTACTTTGCTTCTGTAAATGTCAACTGCTTTTATGCCTTCATTCACCAGAAATTTCTTAAAAAGTAATAGTTTGACTTGAATGCCCATTATACAGTATATAGGAATATACTGTAGTTCACATGTTGACTCTTTAATGCATATTAAATTATATTATATTAAAACTAATTATTGCATGCAAACAATATATCATTAACATGTAGCTGACCTTCTGAAAGTCTTGTGACAGCACTTTGTGTGTAGCAATGTCTAGGATTGCTTTATTCAGCTGGTTATTTAGGATTGCGTCCTGATCAAGTCAAGTCAAGTCAAGTAGGCTTTTATTGTCATTTTAACCATATACAGTTCAGTACACAGTGAAACAAAACAATGTTCCTCCAGGACCAAGGTGCTACATACATGCACAACAGAAATTTACAACGCAGATTTTTACATTTTTAAGTTAACCTTAAAAAAAAACTATAAATTTCTATACAAAAAAAAATACACAATAGACAACAGACAACAAAGTGCACATGCAAATGTGCAAACAAAGAGCTACATGACAACAAGAAATAACAAAACACAACAATGTAACATGTTACATTAAAGAAATACCTTTTTAGTGATAAGGTATGAGTTGAGGTAGTGGAGAGAGCAGCAAGTAAACAATTAACATTGTGTTCAAAGATATTTTGTGCAAAGAGCAAAGTGAGATGAATTTTTGTGCAAATATAGCAAAGAGCAGTTCAGATAGGTGGGTATGAACAAGTTAAGGTGGTTGTAGATCAGTGTGATTGTGCATGTGTGTGTTTATCAGTTCAGTCCGGATGTTATTTAGTTTGTCTGTTTTAGTGATTTGTGTGTGTGTGTGTTTATCAGTCCAGTCTCTTTGTGTTGAGGAGACAGATGGCTGTACATAGTCTGGATGTGAATGCCCGAATGCTTCGGTACCTTTTTCCAGATGGCAGGAGGGTGAAGAGTGAGTGTGCTGGGTGTGTCCGGTCAGCCACAATGCTGGTGGCTTTGTGGATGGAGCGTGTGGTGTAGATGTCTTCGATAGAGGGGAGAGAGACCCAGATGATCTTCTCAGCTGTCCTCACTATCTGCTGTAGGGTCTTGCGGTCTGATATGGTACAATTCCCAAACCAGACAGTGATGCAGCTGCTTAGGATGCTCTCGATAGTTCCTCTATAGAAGGTGGTGAGGATTGGTGGTGGAAGCTGTGCCTTTCTCAGCCTTCTCAGGAAGAAAAGACGTTGTTGGGCTTTCTTTTGCAGAGAGCTGGTGTTGAGGGACCAGGTGAGGTTCTCCTCCAGGTGGACACCCAGGAATTTCATGCTCTTGACGATCTCCACTGAAGAGCCGTCGATGCTGAGCAGAGAGTGGTCACTCCGTGTCCTCCTGAAGCTGACAATCATCTCTTTTGTCTTATTGACGTTCAGAGACAGGTTGTTGTCTGTACACCAGTCCGTTAGCCTCTGCACTTCCTCCCTGTACGCCGACTCATCATTCTTGCTGATGAGACCCACCACGGTTGTGTCATCGGCGATCTTGATGATATGATTGGAGCTGTGTGATGCTACACAATCATGAGTCAGCAGTGTGAACAGCAGGGGACTGAGCACGCAGCCCTGGGGGGCCCCTGTACTCAGTGTGGTGGTGCTGGAGGTGTAGTTCCCGATCCGCACTGCCTGAGGTCTTTCGGTCAGGAAGTCCAGGATCCAGTTACAGAGGGAGCTGATCAGGTGTTGGGGGATGATTGTATCGAACGCTGAACTGAAATCTATGTACAGCATTCTGACGTAAGTGTCCTTCTTGTCCAGGTGTATCAGTGCCAGGTGAAGTGTGGTGGAGATGGCGTCGTCCGTCGAACGGTTTGAACAATACGCGAACTGCAGGGGGTCCAGTGAGGGGGGCAGCAGGGTCTTGATGTGTCTCAAGACGAGCCGCTCGAAGCACTTCCTGATGATAGGTATGAGTGCAACAGGGTGATAGTCATTGAGACAGGACACAGTAGACTTCTTCGGCACGGGGACGATGGTGGTAGACTTGAAGCATGTGGGAACGACGGCGTTGCTCAGAGAGATGTTGAAGATGTCTGTGAGAACATCTGTCAGCTGTTCTGCACATTCTCTGAGCACTCTGCCTGGGATGTTGTCTGGTCCAGCAGCTTTACGATGGTTGACTCTTTGCAGAGTTTTCCTCACATCAGCCATGTTGAGACACAGCACCTGGTCGTTCGGAGGAGGGGTGGTCTTCCTCGCCGTCACGTCGTTCTGTAAGTCAAACCATGCGTAGAAGCTGTTCAGCGCATTCGGAAGGGAGCCGTCACTGTCACAGGCAAGTGATGAAGTCCTGTAGTTGGTGATGGCATGTATGCCCTGCCACATGCACCGTGTGTCACCGCTGTCTCTGAAGTGGTTGTGGATTCTCTGGGCGTGTGCATGCTTCGCCTCTCTGATGGCCCGGGACAGTTTGGCCCTTGCTGTTCTTAGGGCCGCTTTGTCCCCCCCTCTGAAGGCAGAGTCTCTGGTCTTCAGAAGTGCACGAACCTCCGCAGTAATTCACGGTTTCTGGTTGGATCGTGAGATGATGTGCTTGGAGACAGTGACGTCATCGGTGCACTTGCTGATGTAGCTGGTCACTGATGATGTGTACTCCTCCAAGTCAGTGAAGTCTCCGTAAGTCGCAGCCTCCCTAAACATGTTCCAGTCATGTTCTTGAAACAGTCCTGAAGAGCAGAGATGGCTCCTGCTGGCCAGGTTTTCACCTGCTTTAGAACCGGTTTTAAACGCCTGACGAGTGGTCTATATGCTGGAATTAGCATAACAGAGATGTGGTCTGAGTAGCGAGGTGGGGGCAGGGCTCTGCCCGATATGCGCAGGGGATGTTTGTGTAAACCAGATCCCGCGTGTTTTTCCCTCTCGTTGTAAAGTCCACATACTGATGGAATTTAGGAAGCACTGACCTGAGATTTGAAATCTCCAATTTGCCCAAAGATAGGAAAAAAGGCTGGAGATTAGGTTTTATCCTTGTTACTAAGGTATTAGACATTATTTGCTGCACAATTTGTTATATACATGCATGAATGTAGACCTTGATGAAATTGTTTGGTTGGACCTATAGCTGCCGATGTTATTCCAGTAACAGAACCTTGTCTCCGTTGATTTGCTGATCCAGTCAGAGAGCCTGAATGCTTCTATTTTATCCTAATAAATAAAAAGGGTTCAGGGGTTTTAAGAAAGCTTGAGACCCAACATAAACTCCTCCCCCCCACTCTCTCCTCCCCTCTCCTCCTTACAACAGGCCTACCTTGAGCTTCCTCTGTTCTAAACGACAGTGACCTTGCCCTTATAATTTTAAGACTATTCCAAATTCTATTATACTAAGTTATAATATATGTGATATAAATAATAGTATATAATAATAATAATGTCTCAAAATATTCTTTATAAATGGAAGTGTTCCTCAAAACAAAGCAATAAGCAGATGTGTGGTTAGACCTTTTACAATATCATGGCCATGTTAAAAATGTCAACTTGATTGAGGTGGTAATTGAGGTTGGGGCAAAACATTAATGCACATCCATGTAAATATATATAGTATGACGCCCCCTATGTGTATGGCCTGTGTAGGCTTGCCATCAGGAAGTCATAGCTAACATCTGTAGACTATGTACATCTTAGGAATTCAGTAAAAGTAGCCAAGTGTAGCTAACAACAAATAATACATATTGCTTAGGTTGGTGGGTCAGGAAAGTTATTGATAATAGTATTTATTCATACAAATCAATTCTATTACAGTGATATTTCATAAGTTGTTCAGTTTCGGATCTTATGTTATTAGTAATCACACTGACTAAATAATTCTTTATACTTTCGGGTGCAGGTGCAATTGGCAGCCCAGCCAGTAGCTCTGTCTGTGTGTCTTCTCTTTCTGTTTCAAATGCTTATTTTTACTTTTTTCCGCATTTCTAAATTTTTAATAGTCACGTTATTATCTATCTACCTACCTACATAGCAACCAACCAACCAATCATTGGAGGTGTTCTCATCACTGCAATAAACATATACAGTACATCGAACCAATTATATACTAAACAAGAACATTCCAAATGCATGTATACTATTCCTAACAAGGTTAAAGAGATTCACTTTAAAGTATGACACTGTATTTACCCTGTTCATTACATAACTGCAAAGTATACAGATGTTGCAGATCCGTTTGGTTTTTAACGCAGGCCGTGCCAAGAAGAATCATAAATTAAGGTTATGTGAGGTTATTGGTACTATTGGTAATATTTTAGTGTGGCTGAAACAGATTATCTGCATTTACTGTTGTTGTGCAGATCAAATGGTTCTCAATAGGAGCAGCTGAAAGACTAACAACAACATTATTTCCTATGGGAAAATGTGTTTCGCAATACAAAATTGTGGGACAGGAGCCTATCCCAGGACACTTGGGGCACGAGGTGGGGTATCTATCCATCGCGGGGCACACACACATTCACAGACTACGAGCAATTTAGGAACTCCAATTATCCTAATATGCCTGTTTGTGGACTGTGGGAGAAAAACCAGAGTTCCCGCCAAACATGGAGACAACATGCACCCTCCATGCACACAGAGCCAGGAATCGAACCTGGACTCTGGACCCGCGACAGTACCAACAACTACGCCACCATGCCGCCACTGGAGAAGCCATAAATGTTTTTTTTTTTTTTTTTAATTACTGCGCGACTAGAGAGAAAGAGACAGACAGATAGACCGACACGGATTCGGACTTTTATTATGACACACAGTCCAGCATCGTGCCCGGAAGTGATCCTGAATGCCGACAATAACAAGCTGTTCTGAAATGCGTCAGTTGTTGAGACTTACAAAAAAAATAAATACGCGTCGCTTTTGGTGTTTTATCCTTAATAACGCACGTGCCACTGTATGAGTAAACAAACAGTGTTCTTTTTCCGGTCTCTATCCGGCTGCGTCAAACCCGGGAGTGAGAAATTAGACGCATTTATAAATAGCGTTTTTTTTGTGTTGGTTTTGATTTGTTTTTATCGCGTGCGGATGGAGATGTCTAAAGCGGAGCGGCTGAACGAGCGCGTGAGCGAGCTGCTGGCGGCGGCGGTGCAGCGCGTGCTGGAGGCGGTGCGGGACACGGTGCGGGAGTACGAGGAGAAGAGCGCGCACACGCAGAGGGAGAACGAGAGGCTGCGGAGGAGAGTGCACGAGCTGCAGGAGCGGCTGGACCGGGACACCGCAGGTACGCCACAAGTATTGGCACCCCTACTTAAAATCCTGAGCTCAACGATTCATGACTGCAGATCAATCCGTGCTGTCCGGTGTCACCCACGTGAGGATGGGTTCGCTGTCCGGTCCGGTCCGGTCCGGTTCCTCTCAGGATTTATTCTTAATGATATCTCAGGGAGTTTTTCCCCTCATCACAATCACCCTCGACTTGATCATCAGGGGTACGTGAAAGGGTTCTTCAGGTTCTACACATGAGGTCCAGACTCTGTGCAGAACCCTGTAACAGATACGCAATACAGCGGCACCTCGGCGCTAAACCAAACTTCTTACTGCGAATCACATTGTCACATAGGAAATAATGTAAATGCAGACAATCCGTTCCAGCCACCCAACGATATGACCAATATTACCAATTTCTAACACTATAATCATATTTTTTCAAGTGGGCGTATCCGTGCGATGAAGATATTTGCGTAAAAATAATTTTGGTGGGATGTATGATGAGTAATAATATTACTTCCGATTATTGTTTTACTGCAGTTGCTTCATATGAATACAGATGCAAAAATACATTGTTTAAACATGAAGATGGTTTTTGGAAGTTTTCTCTATTTGTTTGTGCACGCGTCTCATAAAACTAGTTTAAAGCAAATTTTAATTGAGTTTCCACAGGTGTGTTTGGCCGAGCTTGTGGTAAAATAAAGGCTTTTTCATCGCAATCGGCCCACAGGAAGAGAACATGTGCTACTTTGGATGTTAAATGAAAAATCTCTTATCATTGTGTGAATAAATAAATAAATAGATGTTGACGAAAAATCATTAGTTCATCTCAAAGTTCAACAGATGGCGCTGAACGTTTTTTAAAACGCGCTTATGAATGTGCAATTAAATACACTGGAGCATCTAGTAATGAAATAAACATCAAACCTCACAAAACCTTAATTTATGATTCGTCTTGAATCTGAAAGCGGCTCCATTTTCTTCTTGATAACATCCTTGGGACCCATGGTGCTATGTCTTACACAAAAACACACACACAAAGAAATTATGTAAACTTGCTTTGCTTGGCTTTTCACTGACACAAGTTTTGAACGGCTCCCAGACGGACAACAACCGGAAATACTCGCGACCGGCTCGTTAGCTCGTATGCTGAAAATGCTTCGCATGCCGAGGGAAATTTTTATGCAAAGTTTTAGGTCAGAAGGAAAAATTTTGCAAGATTGTCTGCCGAGGTACCATTGTAATGATATTAGCGTTATCAGTGTTGCGTTGATGTATGTATATAAGCTCCTCAAGGTACAAACACTTGGAACTCCAAGAGCTTTTATTGCCATGCATGTAAATGATCTCTGTGCCATACTTATTGTGTGTTTTTTTTTTTTTTTGTGTGTGTGTGTATTTAGTTTCCCACATTACTGCCCAGCTCACCGTTTCTTCTCCTCCGACTTCATCGGTACAGAAGAAACCGTCATGCTGTCGTCCTGAGGACATGATGCCATCGAGAGACAAACCATGTTTCAAAGAGGAACCACCTAACGAGGGACAAAGCGCTTTGTTTCCCGCTGAAATAAAAACTGAAACTGAACAGTCAGACTATCCTGGTGCGGAGGAACCCGTGCTGGAACCCGTTCTCCAGAACACCTTCTTCCCTTGCGCACATTTGCAGTCCCAGGCGCCTCAGAACGAGGCGGACTTCCCGGCACCGGTGACACAGCAGTGCAACAACGCGGACACTCTGGACACCTTCGTGGAGCATTTCCCTTTTGAGGAAGACAGTTGGAGACAACAGAGCCGGGACGAGCGGCACTTCTGCCTCCTGTGCGGGAAATACTTTAACCGACTCGCCAACCTACGCATTCATCAGCGCTGCCACACGGGCGAGAAGCCATACACGTGCACGCACTGTGGCCGGCGCTTCAGTCACAGCGGAAACCTGCAGAAACACAAACGAGTGCACACCGGCGAGAGGCCGTACCAGTGCCCGCAGTGCAGCAAGAGCTTCTGCCAGTCCAGCCACCTGAAGAAGCATCAGATGGTTCACACAGGACGACACGTAACTGTTGCCAGGAGGAACATGGAACTCTGAGGGGACTGTGTATTTTGGCTCCTCCCACTGCACTTTTCAGATTTTAAAAAATGTTAAAACTTGCAAATCGTATTCGTAGCAGTACTGTAACATAAACCTTTAGCACAGTGTTTGAAAGACTACGTAACACCTACGTAAGCCCTCCATGACAATGGCAACAAGCCTGCATGTATGGAACCTTTTTAAAAAAAAAAAAGCGTGTTCTTTCATTATGATGCCAAGTTTGGGATAACAGTGAGACAGTTTTGATGTTGTTATTGTTGATGTAATAAATTACTCTTTAATTAATACAGCTTGTGTATGTTAAGTCAGGCTACTTGGTTTAAAGCATTATTGACAACTTACTGCTGGATATTGTCATTACCCGAGGTATCCTAGCGAAGGTTTAACGTTTACAGTTATTCCACAAGGCCAACTTTACATGCGAGACGGGAAGTCGTGGAATCTGATTTTGTAGCTCAGCTTATTACGCAATATTTAATGTCGTAATTTTAACTCTGAACATTAGCGATCATGAGCGATCTGGTTTTCTTAGTAGTCGTAGAGCTTTTAGACAGAGTTTAGTGTGTACTGATGTTTGAAGATTTTTCTTTGTTGATGCTCTGCGGCTGATTAAAGGTGACTGAAATAAAACCCACGTCTATGACTCTCTCTCTCACACACGCACGTTGTGGTTATTGTACACCCCCCAAAAAACATATATTTTTGTACATATGATGCAAAATGTTTAATTCGGTTTGACTTACACAAGCATTTATATACAACCTCATACAAAGACTGATGAATGTTAGCTAGGGTTAAAAATTGTGTGAACGTGTTCTGTAATTGATAATTAGATCAGTAAGCGTAGTAAGTTATTATTATTATTTTTTGGTTGTTGTTTGTTTACATTATATGTAAACAGTCCTACCAACGCAATGGGAACTTGGGGAAACACTTTTATTAATCATTTAATAGTGTGAACACTGAACAAGTTTTAAACTCACCTAGAAATGTTTTGTTGCTGATTTTTATTCATATTTAAAGTACGTGTATATATAAAATAAATCTTTTTTTCTTTTTATTAATTATTTAATTTTTAAAGAATTATATTTATTTTTTAAATGTATTTATCTTTTTTATTTAATTTTCTAAAATTCAATGGCACATCAAGCCCTGTGGTTTTGTAGGCTTACAGTAGAGTGTCATTCTGCTGGACATAATTCTGTTGCATATTTATTTATTTTTTTGGGAAAAAATGTCTTTGTTGGGTTGACAAGTGCTTTAAGCGGCAGACATTTTGGTCCCTGAATCGTATTCCTACAGCATGGCCAGGCTTTTTTTTTTTTTTTTTAACATAAAGATATATTTAGAGAAGAAAAGAATGAAGTGCTAAGGAGGGGGGGGGGGGTTAAACCTTTTGCTTCTAATATGATGTCCATTAAGTTGTCAATGATTCGATATTCGACAATTGATGCGATTTGATTTTAAGTAGCTTAACAAAGAATGTGACCCTCTTTAGCTTATTAGTTTCCTCATGAAAACAATTTATACACAATAATAACAGATTTAAGTGACCGCCTAACAAACTCTGCATCAATGTAACAATTTTCGCACTTTTATTTTGAAATCGGCAATAAATGATACCGGAAGTAAATTAACGCTCCCTCGCAGCAGTGACCGGAGGAGTCTTGAGTGATAACAGCGATAGAACCAGAAGCAAAATAGTCTTTTTTTTTAATAACTTGGCTTATTCTCGGGATTATATCAGACTAACACCTGTGTGTTGATTTACTTTTAATTAAACCCATAATAGTTAAAGTCTCTTCACTAATCACCGGATATTCGTTTCTTGGCTTCCGTGATTGTTGACTCTGTTACTTCAAAGCGTTTTATCGCTTTGTGAACAGACCGGTCGCCATGGCAACAGCGGCGCTGGATAAGAGCGTGTCTCGGTAATTTCTGAATTATTTTTCAAATCTGCTGTCATGCGTTGTTCCTTTTTAATTATCTCTTAGTTTCCTGTATTTCTGTGGCATTAGTAAGCCGCATCACTCGCCCTCTTGCGAGAAAACGCGGTTATTAATTCATTAACCCACGTAGTGACGTCACTGTGTTCACATTTCACCCAAACTTGAGGCGAGAAAAATTCTGATCTCATGTTTTGCTCAAAAAGCCGCCCGATGACGTCATTGACTCGTTTCACTGTTAAATGCATGACGTCATGAAGGACGAATTTCTTGTTTTTATTTATATATATATATATATATATATATATATATATATATATATTTAGAAAGTGTATGTAAACGCAGCGATATTTACAGGTGTACAAAGTTCTGACGATGATGATGACGATGGCTTCATCTTGTCCTGTCTCACGCTCCATCAACTTCCCGATCCAAAAGCAGCGTTAAATGTTTCCTTCCCTGATCTGTGACGCTTTGTTCTAAGATAATCTGAACATTGCTTTCTACTCTCCCTAGTCCTTGAAGTTTCGAGCTCTGTTTCTCCCATTGAATCTCCTCTCAAGAATCTCCTTGATGAGTTTTCCAAGTTTTCTCGTCCCATCAGCCTCAACAGCGACTGGATGTTCAGAAAACAATGTTCATCAGTGATTGGAAATTTGGAACAGTCGTGATCACCGATTGGTTGTTAAGAAAACAATGATCTTGTCTTGTCTTCTAGGTGTTTACCCGATGTTGGCAGCCATAATGTTGCATCACCGCCACCCTCTGGTTTGAACCTTGCTTTCAGTTTAAATCCTCTTTTTTTGGTCCCGCCGCGCTTCAGAAACCCATCAAATACTTTCTTCTTTATCCTCTTTCTCCATTTTTTAAAAACTATTTCCCAGAGTGTACTCAACCTTTCCAGACTCCCACTGCTAGTTGGCCCGAAGGCAGTGTGTAGCTGATTTCATAATAAAAAAAACTAAACAATAATCATCAGTGATTGGTGGTTAAATAAACAATAATTGTCAGTGATTGTTTGTTAGGAACAGTAGTGGTCAGTGTCTTATGATTACTCACACTTTACCCTGGTCAGGGTGGTACTGTATCCGGTGTCGTCTGGGCATCAGGTAGAAATACACTTTAAATGGGATGCCAGTCGTTTACAGAACACCATGCGCTCACATTCCTACTTTCTGTTACACTTATGAATCATTTCTATCACCAGTCCACCTTGACGTGGGTTTTTAGGAGGTGGAAGGATACCGGAGAACAAGTGAGGCTTCTCAGAGGTCGTAACCTGAATAAACCCGGGAACGCTGGAGCTCTGAGATGTTACTCGCTGCATAAACGTCTCCCATTGTTACTTTCTCAGTTATGTAATGATAAAAAATAATATGTACCACTTAACAATAAAAAAGTAGCTGAGCCAGGCGAGCAGATTTAAATTAAAAGAGAATTTTTAAAGAGTACCTTTACAGAATGTGTGGTTTTTTTTCCCCATCTCATTAAAGGAGCGGTAACATGTCCAAACTGGAGCGATTGAACTGTCGTGTGATGAAGCTGCTAACGGCGGCAGTGCAGGAGGTGCTGGAGGCCGTGAAAGAAACTGTGTCTGAGTATCAGGAGAAAACGTCTCGGACGCAGAGGGAGAACGAAAGGCTGCGTCTGAAATTACAGGACGCCCTGAAGAGCCTGGAGAAAGAGCGGGAAGGTGAGGGTCATGCTTTCAGGAGAGAAAACTAATACCAGTATTTATATGGAAATGTCCTCAGTGTTTTTATTTATTTATTTATTTATTTTATTTATTTATTTTTTTACAGTTTCGAGACTCGCATCTATCTCCTTGTCTATCAACCCTCCATCCGCTGAGTCTCAGCAGATCCCTGAAGCTCAACAAGTCTCATCTTTAAAACAGGATTCGGTTGTTAAAGCAGACGCAGAACCAGAGGCGGTGTGTGACCTGCAAGTGGCGTTCACGCTACCGCCTGCAAGCACACCACGAGCCGAACAGGTCAACGTCTCAGATTTGGACCGCACCATTAAAGGAATGGAACGTGGCACTTGTGTTGCTGATGCCTCATCAAGCATAGACGTTAAAACCGAACCTGTTGCATCCGAATGTTCGCAACAGCAACAGATCAGTCAAGTTGCGGTTACCATGGGTGAGACTCAGAGAGACGAGACAACCAGGCAGGACAACATCAGCTCTAGTCTGTACGTCCAGTCGAACCTCAGCGCGCTCGGAAGGTGTCTCGGGAACAACTGGAGGACCACGTCTTCCCTGCAAAGACTGGAAAGACAACGTCACAGTCCGCGAGACGAGGAGCACCATGTTTGTCATGTTTGTGGGAAGACCTTCAGCCGTGTCGGGAACCTAAGGATCCATCAGAGGTGCCACACCGGGGAGAAACCATATCGCTGCCTGGTGTGCGGCCGCTGCTTTAGCCAAGCAGGAGATTTGAAAAAGCACAGAAGGGTCCACACCGGAGAGAAACCCTACTGCTGCGTCCAGTGTGGGAAGAGCTTCAGCAGGGGCGAGAACCTCAAGCGACATCAAAAGATCCATGTAGGGGACAGGTTGCGCCGCCAGAGTTTGTGGAAAGATTCTCATGGGCTGGCCATTTGATTTTTATTTATTTATATATTTATTTAAAAAAAAATTATGAATGTAATCCTGTAGAGGAGAAATGAAGACATGATCTAAATATGTGCTGGTCACAAAGCCATTAATCAAACAAAGGAGAAGGGGATTAATGTTATTGACAGAGGATTATAACACATTGGGTGGGACATGATGTTAGGGAGAAACCATCAACTGGCGTGTTAATGGTGACGTTGCTTCATCACAAAACCCCAGGATTCCAGCATGGTTAGGGGAGGGTCTTTTTTTTTTAACAGACTGAAAAACTATCAGCAAAAACCTGAAATTAACAAAATAGTGAATTTTATTGTATAAAATTCACAGTTGTTCTAAAAAGTCTTTTGAAATGAAACTGTATGACTATTAATAACACCATTAAATGTTAAATTCTGCACCATTATATACAGTGACAGATGGACAACACGGACATTCAGCTTCCTAGCAATGTCGAGCTGGAAGCACTTGTGTGATGAACTATATTTTTTTTCTTTTTTAGTTAATTAGAATGATTAACAAACAAATGATTTTATGAAGACAGCTTGTGTACACTTTGTTTTAATAAAAGTTTTTTAAAGTAAATTTCAAAAAAGTATTTTTAATTCTAGATAAATTGATTATTATAAGAGTATTATAAACTGGTTAATATATATAAATTGGTTATTATAGTTGTGATTACATTTGATTTATACACATTTAAGCCCTAAGACTTGTGTAATTCATGATGATAAATGTAATGTTTATATGTTTTCATCGCACCTGTTAAAGCTATGTTAAATTTGTAGTGTACGAGGCCAGTGTAGGTGTCTCTTTTAACCCTAATGTTAAAAAGAGGAAAACGTAGAAAAGTTGCACCATGCAGATGATCTGACAATTTCCTGTTTGTTTCAAAAGAAAAAAAAAAAACATTTCCTAACTCTTTTAAGAAGGTTTTACTTGAGATGCCAGATTATCAATCCCTTTGCAAACACGCACCACGTCACTGAGCTGGACAAAGTCTGTAGTTCATTTCTGTGATGAATCTCATGTGGTGCTGATGAGAGATTAGATAAAGAATTATGCTCCTCTACTTGGAACTGCAATTAGAAGTACTGTAAAGACAGAATATTTATTAGAGGAAAGCGTGGGACTGTTGACCAGGTCAGCCCCGTCGCCACCCAAGCTGCCACTGTTGGACCCTTGAACAAGGTCCTTCATCCCTACATGCTACTTTTGGGAATTGGACCGACCCAGTAAGTAAGTTCCACAGAATTGTCACTCAGATGAAACGTGGCCAATTTTGATTTGACATAAAAAGACACAAACCTGAATAAGTGTATTATTAGAAGAGATGTTGTGTTAAGATATTGCAACATGAATTTGACATGATTATGGACACTACACATATTTTGCTTTTTTAACTTTTACCAAAAGAAGCTTATTAGAAGTTTGTACCAATTTTAGTATCAATACTCATAAAGAAATATGAATCATTTGCATTTGATTATTGTTTGAAGTGAGACAGTCTAACGCTGAAGGATTTAGGGAAGCAAGATTTGTCACTTCCATGTTGCATACATTTCAGAAGGAGCTTCTTTGGCACACACATTTTCTGTATTATATGTATAACATAAAACAAACAAACAAATAAATAAACTTTGACGGTGGGGCATTTTTAATTGGGCAGATTCACTGGGCCTTTCATACAGAACGTTGTAATATTGTTTTATATTATTTATAATAAAAATGTTTATTTAATTTAGTTTTATGATAAGTGCTTAATTCATCATTTATAATTCTCCAGTGCCAGACAAACACTGTTTACCCACCATTAACCTGGGCATTTTGGACAGGGCAGATTCACCTGTTCGTTCCGTCTGAAGGTTTTAAAAGTATTTATTTATTTTATTATTATTTATTTTATTTATTTTTTTTTTACAACAAAAAAAAAGTGCTTTCTCGTGTGATTCTCTAAACACCTAAAACGCGAACACGGTGATTTTAGAATACTTAAGAATGTTCCATGACGGGGTTATTAAAATCACGTCTGTGCGTGACTCGTGTCAGTCAGGTGTGAAGTATCGCGATATTTGGCCGCTCTCGGACTGTTACCATGGTGAAGTGTGAACTCGCGCGCGCGCGCGTGAGGGGGGTGAGTAATACTAATCAGGGCGCGAGCGCGGTTACAGTTTGCGGAAGTGGAATAGTTTCGTCGTCGAAGCTTGAACAACTCGGTGAGTTACACAGAACAAACTTAAAACACGACTGGTTCTGAAGCGTCACGGTGGCTAATGGGAAGAAGAATAAGAACCCCCCCCCCCAAAAAAAAAGAAATATAAGATGTCAAAATAATCAAACGTGTGAGAAACGTCACGAGCGCGTGCAGGCGGTCAGGAATCACAGCTGTGTGTTTGTTGTGAAACCCACAGTTTCAGGTTAACAAGCCCAGATGTTCTGCTGTGACCTGGGTGCGACCCCGTGATGAAGATCCATGGCAAAATCCTGCACCACTACCTGTCCAGCGGTGCACCTGATAAAGAGGGGTACCTGTACAAAAAGGTAGGAAGATTTCTAATAAAACAGCAGCATGCATCTTTGTCCTGTCAGGGTCACCAGGGTTGTGTTTCATTATTGCAAACTAGTGTAGTTAAAGAGCTGCTCGAAATAGTTACAAATAATCTGATGCGCTTTAATGTAATCAGTGATGTTGTTATTTCAGGTTGAAACCCACGTACACACCTGTCTGAACTTCCTGTCTAACTTATTAATACAAAGAAATATAAATTTGTAAGGTCGAGTATCTGACGCCTTGTTTACACTAAGTTGTACTTCTTTGGTGCTCAGACAAATTCACTCCCTGTTCGGTAATCGGAGAGAGAATCACAGATGAGAAATGGAAAAAGTCGATCAGATAAAGATGAAGTTTTGTCTTAAAACGACTCCGGCGTGTTAAAATTCACTTATACCACGTCAGCGCTGTTATTTCAGCCAAAGTGAAAATATGAACTAATCCCAGTAAAAATTTTCACTTTATCTTTTCTAATCAATATCTATTGGTGCAGGTGTTTGTTTACATTGAGATAGTCGCGCATTAGTAGCTTATTTTAAGAAGATTATTACTAAGTAGATTATTAAATCCCACACGTAACTGTTGGTGCAGGTTAAACTTCAGGCAGAGATCTTCGTACTGCAAAAGTTTCCTTAAAATCTGTACAGACAGTTTTGCGTGATGCTGTGACAAAATCTGGCTAGACAGACAGACAAGACAGACAGACGTACATACAGAAATTTTCTGAGACTGGTTTCTGGGTTGTCGTCAAGATATCATTAAAAGAGCGAGTTCTGACTCGATGTACAGACAAAACCTTCCTTTTATGTATATGGAGGATGGAACGTCACAGCTGACTGTTTTGACCGTCTCACGATTCTCGGCAGTTTTGTATGAGATCATTCATATTTTGAAATCCAGTCATGTGTTATTCATCGCTAGCAGGTCGTTGAAGTCACTTGTTTGTTTGTTTTTTTTCTTGTAGTTTGTCATTTGTGGGCGTGGCCTTTGGTAATTTTTTTCATATATATTATATATATATATATATATATTTTTAATTTATATATCACTTTGTTTCTGCAGGGTGAAGTGAACACGTCTTACCAGAAGCGTTGGTTCTCCCTCAAGGGGAACCTGCTGTTTTATCGTGAGCGCCGGAGCGAGCGGGACATCCTTGGCGTGATCGTGCTGGAGCGTTGCGTCGTGCAGCTCTGCGACTCTGAAGAGCACTTCGCCTTCTCCGTGTCGTTCTTCGGCGACGCCGAGGAGGCGGACGGTCTCCGTACGTACAAGTTCTCCGCCGAGGACCAGGCGAGTCAGGAGAGCTGGGTCAAAGCCCTTCACTCGGCCAACCACGGCTACCTGGAGCTCCTCGTACAAGATCTGAGACAGCAGTACCTAGGTGAGGCGCGACCTCCTGTACGCTTTGCACTCATAGAAAAGAAGACTAATCTTAAACTTGGTCAAGAACATCAACTAGATGAGAGTGTGTTTGTGTTTTGAAAGGATTACGCAGCCATTAAGTTAATCAATGTTTACATTATTGAATTATGTTTGGACAAGGACAAATTCAAGCATGTGAGATAGTTTGAAGTCCATGACCTTGTGTGTGTGGTAAGATTAGGACCATGGCAGGAGTGGCCGCTTGTGTAGCAAGCTAACATCGCTGTAAGGTCTCTTCTTCTTCTTCTTCTTCCTCCTTTCTCTTTTCCCTTGTTAACCTCCTTGTTTTGTTGCAAGAAAGTAGCATCTACAAGAAATGTCGGCGCTGTAGTGTGATTTAGGGCGAGTCCAGTATGAGACGGTTGTGAAATTCTTTATAGAATCCCAGCTGGACAGAAAGGGCACAAGAACCACCTGACTAAGGAAGGGGTGTGCTGGATGTTTGCTCGTACCGCATGACTCCCCCTGACACAACAAGTAAACAACCCTGTCATGCTGTCCCACTTGAGAATTCCAGCAGTCATGTGTTTTGTTTTTTTTTTTCCTTTCTTTTCCACTCTTAGAGGCAGCAAGAAACACTGGAGTGGACCCGGTGGACGGCATGTCGGCCAAGGAAATGATGCGACATTTTCAGAAGCCTCACAAGTACCCAGGCTCGAACTCGGTCTTCTACACGCCGAATGAAAACCAGGTGCTACAAGCCCCGCCCATCAACAGTAAGCAAGCCACCAGACGCTCCCCTAAACTTTGGCCTAAGCGACACACAGTAGGCCCTGCCGTGTGCAGTACGGAGTGGGCGGCGGAGCCTCTGCCAGACTTCTGCCAACTGCACGAGTACTTTGGACAGGAAGTGAGGCAACTGGTGGCTGAGTGGCAAAAGAAGAGATTGGAAAAGATGGCACCAGCTGAAGGAAATCTGATTGATTTGGGCTAAAAAAAATAATAATAATAAGTTTTTGCACTTGGCTTTTCAGCTTAGGAAAGTTTAAATGTTCATGTATTTGTGTCTAAAGTCAGGGAGGGTGTAGTGTGACGAGATCACATTAACATATGTTATTGTACAATACACGGTACTTGTGTAATATGGACCAACTCTGTTGTTACAGTAATATGTAGCTGATTGGATGGTGAAATATTTCAAAATGACTTTTAAATCATTTCTTTTTTTTATATATATATATTTTGTCATAATTTTTTTGTTTTAGTATATTATATAATCCTTTTGCTGTATTTTTCTGAATTTTATTACAGTAATCTAAAAACATTCAGATTCTTTTTTTTGTTTTTAAGTCTGAGACACTGGTCTGACTATTATTTTCATTGAATGCTCTAATTTAAGGTAGTTGTTTTCTATTAAATTTAATAAAAAAATATTTTGTTAAGTTATGGATTTAGCTTTTTTGGGGGTGAGGCTTCCATATAGTCACCATGTTTAGGAACGTGTGAAGTGTTGCTTTGTGAAATTTTTCAAGCCCATATGAAGTTATTACTATTATTATTTTAAAATGTAAAAATATTTAGGGGGGGGGGCTGATTTTCAAAGGCCCAGGGTCAAAGATTTGATTCCAGTCTCGTGTCTGTGTCTGTATGTGTTAGCTGTGCTTGGTGGGTTTCCTCTGGGTTCTCCGGTACAGTCCAGAGACATGCTGATTAGACTAACTGGCGTTCCCAAATTGCCTGTAGTGTGCGAGTGTGTTTGCTTGTGTGTCCTGCGATGGACTGGCACCCTGCGACCCTGGAAAGGATAAGCAGCATAGAAGGTGAATGAATGAAAAATAAATTTTTAAAAAGCTTCTGTTTTTATTGCAATGATGGAACAAATAATAATAATAATAATAATGTCTGTTAAGGTCGCAATATCAACCACTTGGTCCATTTCTGCATGTACGATATTTCTAAAATAAAATAAGGTGGATCTAAAAGAAAAAAACACTTGTAGATTTTTTAGGAGTTCCTGGAGGCATCAATACGTATGATAATCTTTAATATTTTATGAGAATTTAGCATTTTTTGGATGAAAATGTATTTGTTTCTTAGATGGTTCTAATACTTCTGGACTTCCAACTTCAAACAGGTGCGGTTTTATTGCAAAACAACAGACTAGTTTTTTAGCACCTCCACTGAGAGGAGCACAGATGGTGGGGTTAGAAAGGTCGACATGCTTTTTAGGGAGAGAAAGTGAGTGCGTGTTGAGGCAGGGGTAGCTCAGTGCTTAAAACAACAGACTACTGAACGGAAGGTTGCAGGTTTGAGCCCCAGCACCCCAGCAAGTTGCCACTGTTGGGGCCCCTGAACAAGGCCCTTAACCCTCAACTGTGTGATGAGAGAAATGGAAGCTGCTCTGGATAAGTGTGTCTGCTAAAACTGTAAATGTTGGTAAATGTTCACAAGCTGACTGTGTGATGGACTCGGGCAGTGCTGTGAAAAAGAAGTGTGAATGAGAAGGAAGTCGAGTTATTTCTGTCTCAGCAGCTGATACTTTTTAAAGAACATCAATTCTTCTTCTTACCACTAAAATGTGCCCAGATGGCATGAATTTAGTGGTGATCTACAGATTTTAGAGTATGATTTAGACTATGTAGATTATGAGATGTAGTACGCTTTTGGAATTAAAAAAACAAACAAACAAACAAACAAACAAAAACATGCCACGTCATTGGCTCTTTGAAGAAGCAAGTGAAGGGTGGGGTTTTACTTTTGTACGCTTTGTGTGCAAGCATGAGGTAGCGGACAGTAATGTATTTCTAAGTCAAGCCCTTAACCAGCAGTTTAACTGGAATTCCAACATCATACATACAGCTCTGTTTTAATTTGTTGTTTGGGGGTTATTTTAATCTGAACCACAAAATGTATATTTAAGGATGATCCTGATGTAAACATGCTTTAGCCACTTGGAAGCATTGGTTCCCATTAGGCTGTGTGTCAGGTGACCCTTTGTGGTTTTCTTCTATAGAACTAATTGCTGGATGAAGTGAAGCTGAACATGAACCTCCTCCTTCAGGAAACACGTTTAAAGTGTCATGGCTGTGTTTATGTCGTGTGCTCCTATTTATAGCCGGTTCATTCATAAACCGAGTGTTGATGTGTGCGGATCTCTAACAACCAGCTAATCCACGGTGTTACTGCCAGGCTCAGGATGATCATAGCACCGATGATCAGCACCTAATTACATTTTTTCTTTCTGGAATTTGCTTAAGTTTTAGAAGAAAAAAAAAAAAAAGCTTACAATTAGCTAAAAATAACGGTACGGCACGGTGGTTCATCAGTCTCCGCTGTTGCCTCACACCTCCAGGGTCAGGGCTTGGAATCTCAGTTCCCATATTTTCCCTGTGCTTTGTGGGTTTCTGATTCCCCCCCCAAAGTTCAAAGACTTGCACTGTTTCCAGAATGATGGTGTGTGTGAGTGTACGAGTGCTTGTTGGCCCCCGTATTGAACCGATCGTCAAGCTAATGGCACAAACACCCATCTTTCCTTTTATGTCCAAATGCTGTACCAAACAGTAGACAGAGCTAGCAGGGTTGAATTCAAGACATCTCAGGATATTTTTGGCCTGAGAAGCGAAAGGTGACACTTGAAGCCATGTTCTGTCGGTTACTTTCCCTTGCTCTCTCTTTCGCTGCCAAACCTGATCATCTGGCTATACTTAGCTCTCCTTTGCTAGTATATAAGGCTCCATAGTGTCAAAATGTACATGTCGGTCACACAGACTTGGCGTAGGCTCTCTTGGCTCTCCTTCTGATCAGCTCCAAAAAACCCGAGATATGGTGAGTGTTCCTGCTGCATCTTCAGGAAGTACGGATTTCAGAAGGTAGAAATAAACATGACTCAATGTTAGAAGAGATGAAGAAATTCCATTCTTCTTGATCGTTACATTTTTGACAACTTTATTAGTATTAGTATTAGTAATAAGGCTTCTATGATATTCACTGCCACAAGACACAAGAAAAAATTACTTAGAAATGTTTTTAAATAAACATTTGCCATCAGTGAATTCTGCTATCCAAAATATGAACATGAATATTAAGTTTTGTTCATTTGCATGGAGCTATGGATTTATTTTTTTTGTTGTTGTTGTTCATCTCCAGGCACCCAAAAAGGCCAAGAGGAGGCAGCAAGGAGAAGGTGGCAGCTCCAATGTGTTCTCCATGTTTGAGCAGAGCCAGATCCAGGAGTACAAGGAGGTAAGACCTAAAGCTACACCTCCATGCCATGTCAAAGGTCACAGAGTGATCCACTGCATTTCACACTGTCGCTGTTATTCTGAAAATACAAATGAAGATGTAATTAAAACAGTCAACTGGCTTAAACTTTACATTTTACCAAAACGTTTCAGAGAAAAGAACAGAAAACCGGCTTAATACAAATACTAATCAAATGCGATGCAAAACAAATGCAAATGAAACGCCGCAGCTGGTCCACACAGTTACAGCAGGTTTGGATGAGACAGATAGAGGAATAAGTCTTCCAGAAACATTTCTTTTGGACTTCTAATAGACTGGCACAGTGCAATAAAAAATATCCTAAAAATATGATTTGCACAAAACTCTATAGTTCACTACCTTAGACGTCCACTGAAACTTCTTTCCTCAGTACCTAATTAATTCTTTAGTAATCGTCCATATGCTCCATTAATGTTACTGATCCAAAGTGCTTAAATAAAAAAAATTAAATAAAAAACGCCCACTTACAATTCAAAGTATCAATTATACAGTTACCTGGGTTAATTGGGTGGTTAGTCTTCTTAGTAAAGAAACACCCTGACAGATATACACAACGTTAAACCTGACTTCTGCTGGCTCAGTAAAAGTGATATGACCTCTTAAGGTTTGGCATTCTAGCGGATTCCTGGAATGCCCGAGGTAAAAATAAAACCACCTTGTGATAGTTTACGCCAAACGTGCTCCTTCTGCTTCTCCCATGTTATACATGGAATGTGCCAAATCCTCAGACAGCTGGTGCCAGCCATCACGGCCCACTGGAATGTGTTGCTCAACAGGTGGTATAGACAACGAGCAATAATTCATTTCCTTCCCTAAATACAATCTATATAATTAGCAATTAGTAATGAGAGTTTACAGGATGAAATTTGTCTTTTGTTGATTTTATTTTTTATACGACTTTCACTTGTGAATGTTAACTAAAAATGGGGACGGGACATGACAAAGTGGCAGGTATTGATTGGAGGTGTAGGTGCTGCAGGGGCAGCGCGAAAGTGTAATCAATCCATTAAACGTTGGCAAAGTCATGCCATGAATTCCAAGACCATTTTAACACCTTAGAATCGTCCAGCAGCTGCTTCTCAGATTTCATCTGGCACCAAAAGAGGAAACACGGTTCACTATGACGTCTTCAGAGCGAGAAAATCTTTACACATTTCAGGCTGATAAACGATCATACAGTAGGTAACAGTTCATTAACAAATCACTTGGTTAAACTGAGCCTGGCACAAGGCTGAAATTGCTTAGAATGATGCATATGAGATTTAATATCCTGAACTGGATATCCTGAATGGGGTGCCAAAACTTCTGATTCGCTTGATTTTACTGATCCGGGTCCAGGAACATGGCTAAAGTTTACATTCATGATGTCAAAAACAAGTGCAATTAAGGGCAGACTCACTTCTCTTTCTGAGATACAGGGATAGAATGAAAAATCCTAATATACACACTAACAAGTTCACTCACTGCTACTTTTCCTAAAAAATAAAAAAAAAACTTTTTAACACTGCATAGCTCATTTATTCTTCATCCCTGATGTGAATTATTACCAGATTTAATTATTTGTCCAATTCTTTTCACAGGCCTTCACCATCATCGACCAAAACAGGGACGGCATCATCAGCAAGGACGATCTGAGGGACGTGTTGGCCTCCATGGGTCAGCTGAACGTGAAGAACGAGGAGCTGGAGGCCATGATCAAGGAGGCCAGTGGTCCAATCAACTTCACCGTCTTCCTCACCATGTTTGGCGAAAAGCTGAAGGGTGGGTTGCTAATCAGTGTTAGCCAACAGTTTATCATTTGAAACAGAATAGCAGAATAGTCTTCTCTTCTCAAGATTTCAGGGTAATAGATGGATTTCCTTTCAGAGAGGGTCACCTGAAGAGAAACAGCTAGCATACAGTACCAGTCAAAAGTTGGCACACAAGTTTAGCTTGACATATTTTCTACATTCTAGAACAATACTGGATTTTTTTTTAAACCTAAGAAATAACACATATGGCATTAGGTAATTAAGTAACAACAACAGCAAGTCGGTCGTTATTTAGAAGACATGAAGGTCAGCTGTTCTGGAACAGTTCCTGCATGAACAGTATTGTGTCGAGTGTGTTTGTAAAACAAACCCATCAAGCTCCATGAAGAAACTGTCATGAAACTTCATTTCTCTCATGAAGACCTTCCCAGGAAAGCAAAGACCAGAACGTGAGCTCTGCTGCAGAGGAGAAGCTCATTTAGAGTCACCAGCCTCAGAAATCACCAATTAACAACCAGCACCTCAGATTAGAGCCGTTATGAAGCTTCACAGAGCAGAAGTAGCAGATAAACATCTCAATATCAACTGTTCAGAGGAGATTATTGTGTAGTTTGGATAAACGCCTTCAGCATTGTTTTACAGCGTAGAAAGAATTAAACATTAGAAACGACCATGGAGTTAGAAGATGTGTCCAGACTTTTGGCTGGTAGTGTTCCTACTTACACAAGACTATACATAAAATAGTTATACAATTGATCATGAACATTTAACAGGAAGTATTACTTAAATTAGCTACCTGTTTTAAGCTTGTTAGTCCTCAGATTCTAACAAATTCATGATCTTTAAGGTGCTGATCCTGAGGACGTCATTGTTAGCGCTTTCAAGGTCCTCGACCCCGAGGCCACCGGAACCATCAAGAAGGAGTTGTACGTGCATTAGCTCAATTCATTTATTTATTTATTTTTTGACAGAGATATTTTGGATAAATTCATAAACCCCTAAAAACTGAACCTTTCTCCTCCTCTCCAGCCTTGAGGAGCTTCTGACCACCCAGTGCGACAGGTTCAGCGCCGAGGAGGTGGGTTTTCACTAACAATCAAGCATTTATGATTACGGTTATCAATATTTAAGTCATTTTGACACTTTTTTTTTTTTTTTTTTGCTGTTAGATGAAGAACCTGTGGGGCGCCTTCCCTCCAGATGTGGCTGGCAACGTAGACTACAAGAACATCTGCTACGTTATCACACACGGAGAGGAGAAGGAGGAGTAAACTCCTTTTCATCTACTACTTATCTACCTCTTACATCAATTCTCTCTCACACACACACACACACACACCCCACACCCATGGTTGCTTCATTGGTTCCTTCATCTCGATGGCATGCTCAGGTTATCTTCTTCGATGAATGTTCCTCATGCTTATGTGACATATTATAAAAGACTTTATCTCCATTGCTGAGATCCTGAACAGGACGACAGGATGGCTTTTGGAGTTGGTGGGATCATTTTGGTCTTTGGTGCACACTTGTTTCTTATCCCTAACTAAAATAAGGAGCAGAGGAACGAGCATTTCTTGGCTGCTTCCATCGACAGTGCTGTTGTAAATATGCTGATTTTCTTTTTTAAATTTGACTAAAGCAACTTCAGTTTTACAGTAAAATACAAATTGATCCACCTCAATTCATGTCATTTCTTTATTTCTAACCTCAAACTGGCTTTCTTCTATGAATAAAGTTGAATATAAGTGTATAATTAGTAACAGGATATTGTTTATCTTGGCATTTCAGTTTCTGAGTTCATGCCAAGTTGCTTGGCTGTTGAAATGTTACCCAGATAAGATTAGCCTGAATTTTAGACTGTTCCATAGCTTATTTTCAGACAATTTCCCTTCAATTGTAGAATATTTTTGATTTACTTAATTGTAAGAGAATTGTATAGATTTTATATTTGAAAAATTAAAGATTGTGTGTTGCTGAATGAAAATGTAGGCTGAGAAATGTTACACATCTCAGTATACAACAACACAAGGAGCACTTTTTTTTTGAACATTGTAGAAATATATATTTTAAAAAGTCTTAAATTTATTGAAAAAAAATCAAAGTTGTACTTGCTTTATTTTTAGAAAACTTTGCGTTTGTAGCAAACTAGGCTGCTGATGAGTTAGCGCTACAGCTAGAAGTAATGTCTTCACTAGCTGCTAAATGTAGTCAGCGTTCAGTATTTTAAGTGATATATTTTTTTAATTATTTGATATTGTTTTATATGTTTTTTAATTATTTTAAATGATTTAAACTGAAATTCTTAATAGCTGACTCATTAATTAGTTTTAGCAGTGGGGTGTTTCTAGCTGTTGAAAAGATCAAGGGCTATGTCAAGTTAGGGAGGGACTTTTTTTTATTTATTTTTTTAGTAAGTTCGGTACCAGTAGTTTATATCTATCTTTGTAAGAAATAAATAAATAAATACAATGGTGGCCAAAAGTATTGAGACTAAAGTGAAATTCAAGGTTTTAATGACATTCTGGCATTTTTAAAAAGAAGGACAATCAAGATTATGAGAATAATCTGTTATTTTATGTGCTGAAATTGCTCTACAACAGTCAATAAGAGTCAACAACTCTTCAGCAAGATAAGACTTAAACTAACGAGTGACATCACCTGTTTTGAGCTCAGGGAGAACTGTAATTAAGCAGAATCATCCACATTATCTGAATATCCACATGCTGTGATGCGGTCGTAGACATAAGGGTGCAGCCAAAAGCATCAGACCCTTGCTGATATTTGGCACAACAGCACCACCTTGAGTGTGATATTGCTTTTATACGGTTGAACCTTGGATTGCAAGCATAATTTGTTTCAGACGTGCTTGTATCAAAGCAAATTTCCTCATAAGAAATAATGGAAACTCTGACGATTTGTTCCACAACCCAAAAATATTCATATAAAAATAATTAATACAAGACATAAAGTAAAAATAAAACAAATTAACCTGAACTTTACCTTTGAAAAGAATAGTGGCTGTCGTGATTGAGACCAGAGAGAGGTGAGAACGAGAAAGGGGGTGCAACTTTTACACACACAAGAATGCACACACACACACACACACACACACACACACACACACACACACACACACACACACACACCAGTTTACTGAATAGAGACTCTCACTCACACAAACGCGCACACATACAAGAACTATTGAACTGGAGTCACAGACTTAAGTAAATTCAATTTGGATGTTAGATATAAAATTAAAATGCACTTTCAACTGTTCTCTGCACCTATTTCTGTATGTTTTTGACCCTCTCAAGTTCAAGTCCATTTTGGTATGTTTCACTTCCATCTTACAATGGATTCATGTTGTTCAGCAAATTGAAGGAGCTAAAATGTATATTCTATAACAGACATGTTGAAAACACTTTTATAGGGAATAAAAATTTATTGAAGCATGAAATCCAAGAAAAGCATGTGAGTACAAAGATGATCTTAAATGTGTGGATACATACTGTAAGATCTCATAAGTGATAAGATTTAAAAACCATCTGGTTACAGAAGTCGTGCTAATTCTTGTTAGGTTAGTGAGTATTTCTTTGTACTATGCTAAACTGCTAAACTAAAATCATAAAAAGAATAAAAATCCAATCAAATCAAATTTCTTAAATATGTGTTTAAAATCCAACATTTGCTACTGATTCAAGACATCTTCAATTTATAATATGGTATGTCTTGACATTAAAACAAACATAAAAAATAAAAATAAAAAACAATCAAACAGACAAACCTTCTCTTCCCAGAATCAGGATCATGTTGGTTAACTACTGTAGTTATTAGCTGACGGTTGAGGGATGGCAGTAGGGGCTCAGGTCACGGCAGAAGAGGACATCTTCCTTGCCAAAGCCGAGCTTGTACTGCCAAAAGTACATTTTTGCATGGGGCTACAATCTCAGTTGTCTCCTCCCAGGTCTCGTTTTTCGGTGTTGACACTTTGTCCTCCATATTCTGCCGACAGAGAGAACTGGATTTGGTAATCAATGCCATCAGATCTCCTGACTCAATTGTTACACCCATTGATATTTTCCAGTTGTGCTCTATGCTTGATGACTTGGATTTGGTAATAGCCCACTTTCCGGCCAATCTTCTCTTTCCAGGTTATGGGAGTTTCAAAATCGATGTTAAGAGCAAGACAGGGGTCTCCAACCCGTCAGGAGGGGTGCAAGCTGTAAACAACAAGACCAAGGCCTTTATGGAAATCTGATGAGTGCAGGTAACAGCACAGAGCGAACAACATAATTTTCATCTCCGCCACATAAATCAACACCCTTGGCCTTGCTCTTTGAGAAGATCCCTGCAATCTTTGTTTCTGAAAAATGAATAAATAGAATGGTTGTCATCAAAATTCTGAAGTTTAAGAAGTTTACAAAACCAGATTGGTCAACTTTATATTGCACTAACAATAAGCAGTTACATTTAAAGGAAACAATGGTTAATAAGCAGCATAAATGGGTGCCTTAATATTTATTTATATGTGAAGTAAAGTGAAAACCAGAATTCAGTGGAGTTGATGGAAAACAAGGAAGGAAAATTCACAAGGATACTTACAGGTAAGCTGGACTGCAAAACACGGTGCTGTTACTACAGTATTTTACAAGAGAATGCAGAGAGAGATGATAAGTGTTGCGACATCGCATAAGCTTATCAAAATGATGACATAGCATTGATCCTTCTATCTACCTAACTACCTATCTACAGTGCCCTCCATAATTATTGGCACCCCTGGTTAAGATGTGTTAAAAGCCTTAAAATAAATTCAGTTTTTATTGCAGAAGCATATTGTCACACTGAAAATTGTAGAAACATATAACGTGAATATAAAGTGAATTTTAAGGGGAAATAAAAATCCCTGACTAACAAACAATTCTTTTTCGTAAGATAACCTGTTCCACAATTATTGGCACCCCTAACAATTCCTAGAAAATAAATGTAATTGAAGTATTTCTGTCATTTCTACAGTAGTTTACAAAGTTGATCAGAGTTTCTAGTAACATTTAATTAGTAATTTATCACTTCCTGCTTCCCTGGGGTATAAATATGACGTGACACAGAGGCCATTTCTCTTATCCACGCTTCAACATGGGAAAGACAAAGGAACACACCATTCAAGTAAGGCAGATGTGTGTCGACCTTCACAAGTCAGGCAATGGGTACAAGAAAATAGCCACCCGCCTGCACCTGCCCATATCTACTGTGAGAGGAATCATTAAGAAGTTTTAAAAAACTGGAACAGTAGTAAACAAGCCTGGACGAGGATAAAAAAATATATATATATTTTGCCTCCACGCACAGTGAGGAGGTAAGAGAAATAAAAACTTCTCCAAAGGTCACTGTTAAAGAACTGCAACAAACGAGAGCATCTTGGGGTCTCCAAAGTCTCCAAAACAACCATCAGACGCTATTTACATGCCAACAAGCTCTTTGGGAGGCCTGCAAGAAAAAAACCTTTTCTCAGTCACAATCATAAACGCAAGCGTTTGGAGTTTGCTAAGCAGTACTGGGGCTTCAACTGAGACCGAGTTTTTTGGTCAGATGAGACCAAGATAGAGCTTTTTGGCAACAAACACTCTAAGTGGGTATGAAAAGATGAGTCTGCAGAAAAGCACCTCATGCCCACTGTGAAGTTTGGGGGAGGATCGGTGATGCTGTGGGGCTGTTTCTCTTCCAGAGGCCCTGGGAACCTTGTTAGGGTGCACGGCATCATGAATGCTTTGAAATACCAGGACATTTTAAAGCAAAATCTGGTGGCCTCTGCCCGAAAGCTGAAGATGGGTCGTCACTGGGTCTTTCAGCAAGATAAAGACCCAAAACATGTGGCCAAATCTACACAGAAATGGTTCACCACACACAGAATCAAGCTCCTCCCATGGCCACCTCAGTCCCCAGACCTCAACCCTCAAGATTAGGTGCTGTTTTGTTGGCAAAAGGGGGTTGTATAAAGTATTAAACATCAGGGGTGCTAATAGTTGTGGCACCCATGACCTCTTTAGGTGCAATCTTAGTAGCCACAATATTCTTGCCTGCGAAGCCATTTTTATGCAACGCAATGATGGCTGCATGCGTTTCTTTGCAGGTCACCAGGTTAACAGTGAAAGAACAATGATTTCAAGCATCACCCTCCTTTTAACATGTCAAGTCTGCCATTCTAACCCAATCAGCCTGACATAATCATCTCCAGCCTTGTGCTCGTCAACATTCTCACCTGAGTTAACAAGACGATTGCTGAAATGATCTCAGCAGGTCCTTTAGTGACAGCAATGAAATGCAGTGGGATGTTATGCAATTCATCTGATCTCTCTTCATAACATTCTGGAGTAGATGCAAATTGCTATTATTAAAACTTAAGCAGCAACTTTTCCAATTTCCAATATTTATGTAATTTTCAAAACTTTTGGCTACGACTGTGTGGTGGCCTGGTGGCTTAGTGGTTTGCGCTGTTGCCTTGTACCTCCAGGGGCTGGGTCCAATTCCTGCCTCGGGTCTGTGTGCATGAAGTTTGCATGTTCTCCCCGTACTTGGTGGGTTTTCTCCGGGTGCTCTGGTTTCCTCCCACAGTCTAAAGACATGCAGATTTGGCTAATTGGCGGTCCAAAATTGTCCATAATGTGTGTAAAATGGAAATGAATACAATGTTGATCACCACTGGCCTCCAT
>JAAGKR010002296.1:0-17183 GCA_011419295.1 Clarias macrocephalus | reverse complement strand
GGCTACTACTACCACTCAGCCGGGAGGGCCGAAGACTATCACGTGTTTCCTCCGAACCACGTGACGCCAGCCGACCGCATCTTTTCGAACTGCTCGCTCACGCACCGTTGGGGGCGGAGTAACACACTCGGAGGACGGCGCTATCCGCTCCTTCCGCTCGCGTGAGCTCACGGACGCCCCTGATTGGCTGTAGAGCCGTGATTAATGTGGGAGCACTAGGTACCTCCCATCCCTCCCCTCTGAGAGAGCTCAGCCAATCAGCTCTCTCTAGACCTCCGGCTGCGAGAGGTTACAGCATCACCCGAGATTCGAACTAGCGATCTTATGTACATTTTATTACTTTAGCAGCTAAAAGAATCTGAATGACAGGGATGCTGCAGCTCCGTCCTCTGCACTCCTACTTTTTTCTGATTTGGATTCATTGAGGTTTTAATGTAAAATAGAACAAAGGTACAGGGAGGTTTACATGTGTCAATTTACCTAAAGGGAGCAAACAAACAGTTGAGTTTAACACACAATAAAAAAGCCATGGATACTCTCCCGCTGAAGCCATGTACAGTCTGCTGCACTACACATGGCTCCTCTGCACTCCGGACCTGTCCGACATCCTGATGCCCCACTTCTGGTTGGAGGCCTCTACCTGCTCATGGGAAATACAGACTTGTAGGGAAAAAGTGAATTGGTTTCATTCGTTTCTTTCTCACTCTTCTGTATCGTAGTAGAGACTGCGGGGGATTAGAAACTGCAGCATCTGTCCTCATCAACCTCATTCACCTCTGGAATGTGTTCTGTCAGGGTTTTTATTTCAGGTGTATTTTGGATAATTGTGCAATTTACAGTACGGTTTTTCAGGGTGAAAATGTATTATTATTATTATTATTATTATTATTATTATTTAATATTTGCAGTGCAGATAGAATAAAACAAACAAAATGTAACATAAACAGTATTAATGTTAGTGCTGCTGTTTACTCCATAATAGGAGCTTAAATGTAAAACCAGATGTTATGTCCATATATAAGCATATCTGCATTTTGTATGAAGAAAAACTCTATAATGGTTTCAAAGTCAAAGTTGTCTAAGGAAAGAATTCTTTAGGGTTTTCGATGTTATTTAACAGAGAAATCGTTATTTAAGAAAGTTATTCAGCTACTCACCCAACTCGTTCCCACCAAACTCCAACAAACCCTCTAAGCCAGATCAAAACAGGTCGAGCTTCTGCTTCTGCTTCTTCTTCTTCTTCTTTTGGCGTTTATAGCAGTCGATAAAAGACATAAAGGTGCATTAACACCGTCTACCGGAATGGAGTGTGGACCAGGATTCTAAGTGATCTTATGTGGTGGTGGTGAGAAGAAAACAAGAAGAACAAGGAACAAAAAAAAACCCCTCTATATTCTATCAATCAGATTGGATCTTTTAAGATATTGTATGAAGAATGAGTGACATGAATCTTCGTTGTGCTTTTGTAATAGATCCTGTATGTGTCTGTATGAACCAGCTCCTACCATCACATGCGCTACAGTTTCCTTTCTCCCCACAGGATTCACTGAAGTTCTACTGAAGTATGTTTCCCCATTTTAAACAATGTACATTATGTTCAAACCTTCCCTGCACATCTCATCATTCCCACCTTTCTTTTGTATTGTATTTAACCATCTTCCATGTCTTTCTTCTTCTCACTGTTCCTGCCACGTTTTCTTTCAACCTATTTGTTTCATTACAGTTTTACTGGCACATACTGTCGTGTATGTTTCACATTTAAATCCATCATTTTGAGCTCTGTACAATACTTGCAGTATTTCTAATAACACATCCGGTCTGAGTGACGATACTTTAAACTAGCCAGTGAAGGACTTGAGTCAGAACATATCAACACTGCTCTCAGTGGACTCACTTCTTCAACCACTTCAGTTTCTAGCATTATTATTATTAGCATTATTATTATTATTATTATTATTATTATTATTATTATCAGACCTTTACTCGGACTCATTGGCTCTGTGATTACTATTCCTAGTTTATTGTTTGTACTCTTTGAGGCATCTGTAAAAATGTGGATGAGATTGTAATACCGAGTTTTTATACAAGTCATAACTGTATTTCTTTCTGTTCCTGTATTCTATTAATGTTAAATCTCCTGCAGCTTTTATGAGTATCCATGGCTGGATTGTTGGTCTCGGTACAATTGGACTTACATGTAACATGGCTATTCCTACCTCTGTTGCTCTTTGTGCAGTTGCATCCAAAGTTGTTTATTTCGCCTTTAACTTTTTCTTTAATGTCACATGTGCTGAATGGTCCTGCTTTCGTCCCTGCAAATGCACCCAGTACCTAAGACACAGTTGCGCCCATCTGAGCATTTCCCCTTTTCTACTGGCACTGCTGCCCTCGGCGTTGTTCTTAGTGCTTAAAGCCTGGTGGGGCTGAAACAATAAACGCCCCAAATCTGGTACTGACCTGTTCAGAAAATGTACAAATAGTCTTTAGTGCTGATTCTGTAGCTCTGCACCCCAATGCCGGCCCATTTGAACCCTTCTTGCATTTGTCAGCGGTTTGTTTTTTAACCATGTGAATGTCTCATCAAATCATAAACCTAAAAATGTTCCTAAAGATATTCAACTGTCTCAAGTTCTTTATTATATGATTTTACTTTAATATTACTATTAACTCTTTTCCTTGTAAAAAAATTTTTTTTGTTTTTTTTATCCAATAAGAATCCAAAGTCTCATTTAAACCTCACACGAACTGTCCCAGCAGCCTCTTGTAACTTCTTTACAATAAATTTGATGTTCGTCTTTCTCTTCCTAATTGCTCCATCCTCTTTAAACAGAAGCACCGCTATCCCTCCGTCCACATTCAGTGGAAAAACATAATTTATCATAACAGAAAATAATAAAGGACTCACTATACTTCCTTAAAGAATCCCCTTTTCACCAATAGCTCTTGACAATTCTTACTTGAATGGCTCTACCAGTCATGAAGTCCTGGATCCACTTGTACAGCCTTCCTTTAATTTCTACTTTACGGATTTTAATCAATAGTTTCTAACTCCACCTTATATCATAGGAAACATGTAGCTATTCATGTTTTTCTTACAGAAAAACCTGGCTGCAGCTTACGCTCTTAATGAGCCAGGTATCGCTTTACCTGTAACTGTATTGCTTACATGTTGACTGTATGATTTTGGCTTCAGTTTTGATAAATAATTCATGGCATAGTGAAAAATGTTATATGTTGCTGTTTGTCTGAGGTTGCATTTGCCTTATGCTAAGACCTGTTACGATCAGATAATTTTTTAAAAATGTTTTACACAAAAACACATCAACTAACTTTTGAACATGACTGTATTTCATGTGCTAAACAAAACGATGAGTCCATTGTATTCCTACCTCTCATAAAACCACTTGCTGTATGTCCTCTCACTTCCATATACAGTAGCATTCCGTTATGTTAGAATTATTTAAGTGAAGCCTTTATTTGTCACATATACATTACTGCACAGTACAATTCCTTCTTTGCGCATCCGAGCGTAACTGGGGTCATACGGAACAGCGCAGGCCCAGCCATGATGCAGCGCCTCTGCAGCAGATAGCGTTAAGGGCCTTGTTCAAGGGCTCAACAGTAGCAACCTGGTGGAGCTGGGGCTCGAACTGCTGACCTGCCGATCAGGAATCCAGTGCCTTAGCCCTCTGAGCTAATGCTGCCCCAATTACCTCATCTAACATAGGATGTTAAAGCAATAGGATGGAACCATTTTTTCCCTGGTACATATTGGTACTTTTATAGCTTCCTTCCCATTTTTCACCAACTCTCACACACTTCATTATACCGTTCTGGTAACATATTTAGGTGCTTCACTCGGTCAAGCATTAATTAATGTAGTATCAAGAAAGTTTTGAGACTAGTTTTGTAATATGCCAACAGATGGCAGCACATGGCTGCACGCACCGTCACAGGGAGCGCCGACCTTCATACTTAAGTCAGTGTGCCAAAAGACATCGTCCTGTATACATTGGGAGCTGTGCGTCTGGTTCTATTCTGACCACATGGCCATATGCCTGCTGTTTCACCATGGACAGCAAGTTAGAACGTAGAAATTCTGCTTGAAACTGCGCAAATCTATTACAGAGGTGTTAGATATGATTCGGTAATGCTGCAAAGAGTCGTTTGAGTCATTTGGGCACTTCAAGAGTGGAAGAACGTCACTGGAAGACGACGAGAGACCAGGAAGACCTTCAATGAGCGCAACTCCTAAAAATGTCGAAACCATTCAGCAACCTGTGCATGATGATTGTCGGAGAACAATTCGCAACATTGCTGCCGTTGTCAGTGTGTCATACGGAACAGTCCAAGCGATCCTCACCTGTGATTTGAACATGCAGCAGGCTGCTGAACAAGGAGCAGAAGGAACATCATGTCGAAGTCTACCAAGAACTCAGTGTGCTGTGGATGGGACCATGAGACTTGAAGTTTCTGGTTTTGGAAAGACCTTTACACTGGAATTAATACTAGTTGTCTACATTCATCCTTATCATCATTCCACACAATACAATTCAATTCAATACATACCTTCTCAAGTTGTACTTCTCTTCCCACTGTTTCTTTTTTTCTTTCTTTTTTCTTTCTTTTTTTTTTTTTTTACAGATAATTACTTTTTTTCATAGATTTTCTTACATTGGCTACAGCCCTTTTATACTCACAAAGTTCTGGAAATAAAAGAGTTCTTTTTAATACTTTAACAGCTTGATTTTGAGGTCAATTTACATTCTTACAGGGTTTTGTCCACCATGGTACAATCATGTTTTTTCTCCTCTTACCTCTATTCCTAGGCATGGACTTCTTTGCAACATGTTGTTCAATATTAACGTTTTCCATTCCTGGACCACTCAATTGCTCATATTTTTACCAGGCAACTGTGTCAGAAAAACATCTACTCAAAATTCCTATGATGCCTTCTTCCAGTGTTATCCCTGTCTCATTAACAATAGAGTAGTTATCATTTCCCGCTGTTAATCACTTCCCAGTTACCTGCCAATTGCACACACACTATAGCGGGAGCATTTCTAGCTATTGAAAATATCGAGGCTAATATCAAGTCAAGTTTGTCTTCGGCTTGTCATCTAGAACTTGCTCAATCCATGCCTGCTTGAATGCTTCATGAAGAACTTACCTCCAAGATTCAATAGCTTGTAGATTCACCTTTAGCATCAATAACTTGAAGTAATGTTTTCCTGTAGGAATGTTTTATCCTTTTTTTTTTTAGAACATTACTTCAGTTCATTGAGGTTTTTAGACATTCACTTATGTAAAGCTGTTTTATGGTCCTGCTACAGTTGGGTTGAGGTCTGGACCTTTTAAAACCTTGACTCTTTTATTTTTTTAGACATTCTAATGTAGATTTGAGGGTGTGCTTTGGATCATGGTCCTGTTGCATGATCCAATTTCACTTTAGCTGTCGGACAGATGGCCTCACGTTTACCTCTAGAGTACTCTGGAATACAGGGGAGTTCATAGTTGACTCATTGACTACAAGGTGCCCAGGTGCTGTGGCTGCAAAAACAGGCCCAAATCCACAACCGTTCACCACCATGCTTGACAGTGGTTATGAGGTGTTTCTGCTGAAATGCTGTTTAAGGCAAAACATCTCCATCCCAATGCATTAAACAGTTATTTAACTATACAACCTGATTTACAGAAGACGTCAAGCAATGGACGGGCAATAACCAACGAATCGAGAAGCAAAACCTGTCAATTAATCATTATTAAGATTCAAGATTCAAGATTCAAAGGTGCTTTAGTCACACAGCAACACATGATGTGATGGCGGTGTGTTAGTGTGTGGCCATTGTGTTTTGGACCCATTGTGTGTTGGATGAGGGGACTGATGGTGTCTTTGCTCAACTCTTGGTACTTCAGAGCTTTATAATGGTGTGGTTTCCAGAATTTAATTGCCCTTTTTTTATCGGCCTAATTCTGCCCTGCATGTATTATTCATGGTGTTTCTGTGCACATTTCAAATTATTTTGCAGAACTCTGCATGCATGGTCTCAATTGGATTTGTCGAATTGCTGGTGGGTGAGCAAGACCCACACTTTACTGCCATACAGGGCAATCGGCTCAATTACTGATTTAAATATTTTGAGCCAAATTCTAATTGGAATTTCCACAAATGGCATAAAAGGCTCTGCATGCTTTTTCTCTCAGTTCATTCGCTGCAAGGTTGAATTTTTTTTTTTTTTTGGATTTTTCCCCGATTTTCTCCCTAATTTAGTCGTGGTTAATTCCTCCCCGTCACTAGGGGGCTCCCACATTAAGGCTACTACTACCACTTAGCCGGGAGGGCCGAAGACTATCACATGTTTCCTCCGAACTATGTGACGGCAGCCGACCGCATCTTTTCAAACTGCTCGCTCGTGCACCGTTGGAGGCGGCGTAACACACTCGGAGGACAGCGCTATCTGCTCCCTCCGTTGCGCGAGCTCACAGATGCCCCTGATTGGCTGTAGAGCCGTGATTAATGTGTGAGCACTATGTACCTCTCATCCCTCCCCTCTGAGAGAGCTCGGCCAATCAGCTCTCTCTAGACCTCCGGCTGCCAGAGGTTACAGCACCCCCCGGGATTCGAACAGGTTGAATTTTTTTGGTATAGTGTTTAGAATGTTCAGTCTCATGTGACTAGTTTAAATGAGTGTTTTATTCCCTGAGACCTGGATCTCTTTTGGAAGATGACAGTGTTTGCCTTGCTGAGGTTGAGCGTCAGGGCACAGGTCTGACAGTACTGCTGCAGCAGGTCCAGGTTGTGCTGTGGACCCTGAGCGCTGGAGGACAGAAGGACCAGGTCATCTGCGTATGCCAGGGGTTTAATCTCTGAGTCAAATGAGAATTTAATAATTGAGATCTATCAGTCTGGGAATGGTTATAAAGCCATTTCTAAAGCTTTGGGACTGCAGCAAACCACAGTGAGATAAAAGTTTAACTTTTTGGATGGTGTGTGTCCCATTATGTGTGGCGTAAAAGTAACATCGTCTTTCAGAAAAAGAACATCATACCAACAGTAAAATATG
Source organism: Clarias macrocephalus (assembly GCA_011419295.1). Lineage (NCBI taxonomy): Eukaryota > Metazoa > Chordata > Actinopteri > Siluriformes > Clariidae > Clarias > Clarias macrocephalus. Next base: position 10,119 of record JAAGKR010002296.1, on the reverse strand, counting down.
GTGGTGGTAGTATGATGGTCTGGGGCTGTTTTGCTGCTTCAGGACCTGGAAGACTTGCTGTGATAAATGGAACCATGAATTCTGCTGTGTACCAACATATCCTGAAGGAGAATGTCCGGCCATCTGTTTGTCACCTCAAGCTGAAGCGAACTTGGTTTTGCAACAGGACAATGATCCAAAGCACACCAGCAAGTCCACTTCTGAATGGCTGAAGAAAAACAAAATGAAGACTTTGGAGTGGCCTAGTCAAAGTCCTGACCTGAATCCAATTGATGCTTGAAGACCTTCCAGTCAAGTCAAGTCAAGTCAATTTTATTTATATAGCGCTTTTAACAATTGACATTGTCGCAAAGCAGCTTTACACAATAAAAATTATTTCCAGTGTGGCTGAATTACAACAATTCTGCAAAAAAAAGTGGGTGGCCAAAATGCCTCCATGGCGCTGTAACAGACTCATTGCAAGTTATCGAAAATGACTGATTGCAGTTGCTGCTAAGGGTGGCCCAACCAGTTATTACCGTAGGTTTAGGGGCAAACACTTTTTCACACCACTGTATATATTGAATAATGTTGGGGTTAAACAGCAGCCCTGTGTCACTCCACACTCCTGAGATATGAAATGTGTTTGCTTGTTGACAATTCTTATTCCGCACTTGTTTCCTGTGTGCATGGATTTAATGAGATCATATGACTTACCCCTCACCGCTCTCCAACACTCTGTAGAACAGGTCTTGGTGCCAAATGTAGACAAAAGCCTTTCTGAAATCAATTAAATATGCAAATATTTTAGAGTTCTTTTGAATAACATATCCTTTGGTGAGGGTGTATAGGGTGTAAATGTGATGGGCTGTGCGGTAGTTTGGTAGAAATCTGATTTACTCAGGATACCATGATCGGTAAGGAAGTATAGGAGGTGTGCATTGATTATGCTGCACATGATCTTCCCCAGCTTACTGTTCACACAAATGCCTCGGGAATGATGGGGGTCAAATTTATCACCACGTTTATGGACTGGTGTTATTAGACCTTGATTTCATATTTCAGGGAAGAAACCCACGCTCAGAACCAAATTTAAAAGTTTTTTTTAAAAAAAGGCTGATTGATATTTAGAGCTGGTGTGTTTGATCATGTCCTTCAGGATCCTGTCAGGTCCTGAGCATTTCTTTGGTTTCAGTTTCATTTTGTCTATAAGTTCCTGTTCAGTCATCAGAGAGTCCAAAGGGTTCTTTCTCTTGATGTGATTTTGCTCTGAGTTTATAGCAGTGTTTGGAAATGTGTTTTAGATACAGATACCCCTGTTTTGAATGGCCAGTTCTTCATGCTCTCTCTTTTTTTTAAGTGTGCGTTTATATTGCTTGAGTGATTCACAGTAAAGAAGGTGTATGGTAGTGTCATTGGCGTGTCTGTGAGTTCTTTTCTTAAATTTTGACAATCTTTGTCAAACCAGCTGTCATATTTGTTAAGTATAGGTTTTGATATAGTTGTTTTTTCTAAAAAAAAAAAAAAAAAAAAAAAAACTTTAGCTTTCTAAAGATTAGTTTAGTTTAGACTTTTTGAAGATTGTGGTAATATTCGGAACTGCCTGATTGACTCCTTCTTTACTGTGGCTGTATGTGGTTTTCAGAAAGTTGTCTAGCAGTGTTTGAATTTCATGGCTTCTGGAACTCTGCTGTGCTGTTTTCAGCCCATCTGTAGGATATGTGAATGATGTATAGCTTACTGAGCTGTGAGTGTGTAGTGTGGTTATTCTCTGTCTTTTTAATGAATTTAAGTAATTTGGCTGTGATCAGACAGAGGGGGTAGTGGTGTAACAGTGAATGCACTGAGAGAGAAAGGGTCCAAATCAGTGATCATGTAGTCAACTGTACTGTTCCCAAGAGCTGAGCAAAATGTGCATCTTTCTAAAGAGTCCCCTCGTGTCGTACCGTCGACGACGTACAGACCCGGACTTCGACAGTGTTGCGGGTCTTTACTGTTCTTGTTTAGTGATTTGTCATAGCTGTTCCTCTAGGAGGAGTGAAAAATAGTGAATATCTTTTCCACTCACAGAAAGCAGCCCACGAGACATTGGCCAGTAGGTGGCGAAATCCAGTCATCCTTGTCCATTGTGTAAACTGCTGTGGGGTATCGAATACTCTCTGACATTTCAAGTTAATATTTTTACTTTATTGTTTTTTTTTTAATTATTAACTCTGCTATTAATTATTATTCTTATTTACATATTAGGTTGTTGAATGATAAGAACCAAACAAGTAACATATATTGAGCTACATTTTTTATTATATGGTCCCTTTAGGACCCTTTCAGGTGGTATTTCAGGAGGAACTTGTTTTGCAGGATTTTCTCCCTCGGTTGGTAGAGAAGCTGAAACGTGTTATTAAAACAGGATATCACAAGAAAATGGTTTAATTGTTGATTTTTAAGTGTTTTTGTCTTGCACGTGTAAATACTACTCAGTTTTAATAAAGTGAGTAATACGATGCAATAAACATTCATTTGATGTTGCAGAATAACATAGTTGTTGTAGTTATTATTTAGTTTCAACTGTGTATATGGGTTTGAGCTGTGTGCCAAAAGTTCAGAAATGAAACTCCCTAATGGTTCCAATAAATAAATATAGACCAGGTGCCAAAAGTTAATCTACAACCTGGGTTAAGTCAATGTTTAACTACTAACCCTCTTGTGCCAAACTTCCTTGTCTTAAAAATGATCAGGATTTTCGTTACATTTTGCAGTCCATAAAAGCTCGGGTGCTATACTGTATACAGTGAGATGAATTCTGGATTGTGATCTGGATTGTGTTGATTAATTATCTGTAACAACAGCCCTAGCGGTAGTGTGGCTGCAAATCACAGGTTTGTATCATCAAGCTCCTTCTGATAGGAACATATAACAGCTCTTTGGCAAGGACTGGGTTCACGGTTCACTGGGTTTCAAGTTAAAATCAAGCATTGATTGACACCCCTCTAACATAATGACTGATTTAAAGCCTCCGATCCAATGACGTTTGGCAAGGTCAGGTTGACAATACATTTACCAAATGACTTTGGATATATACACTCACCTAAAGGATTATTAGGAACACCACACTAATACGGTGTTTGACCCGCTTTCGCCTTCAGAACTGCCTTAATTCTACGTGGCATTGATTCAACAAGGTGCTGAAAGCTTTCTTTAGAAACGTTGGCCCATATTGATAGGAGAGCATCTTGCAGTTGATGGAGATTTGTGGGCTGCACATCCAGGGCACGAAGCTCCCGTTCCACCACATCCCAAAGATGCTCTATTGGGTTGAGATCTGGTGACTGTGGGGGCCATTTTAGTACAGTGAACTCATTGTCATGTTCAAGAAACCAATCTGAAATGATTGGAGCTTTGTGACATGGTGCATTATCCTGCTGGAAGTAGCCATCAGAGGATGGAGACATGGTGGTCATAAAGGGATGGACATGGTCAGAAACAATGCTAAGGTAGGCCGTGGCATTTAAACGATGCCCAATTGGCACTAAGGGGCCAAGAAAAGATCCCCCACACCATTACACCACCACCACCAGCCTGCACAGTGGTAACAAGGCATGATGGATCCATGTTCTCATTCTGTTTACGCCAAATTCTGACTCTACCATTTGAATGTCTCAACAGAAATCGAGACTCATCAGACCAGGCAACATTTTTCCAGTCTTCAACTGTCCAATGTTGGTGAGCTCGTGCAAATTGTAGCCTCTTTTTCCTATTTGTAGTGGAGATGAGTGGAACCCGGTGGGGTCTTCTGCTGTTGTAGCCCATCCGCCTCAAAGTTGTGCGTGTTGTGGCTTCACAAATGCTTTGCTGCAGACCTCGGTTGTAACTGGTGGTTATTTCAGTTAAAGTTGCTCTTCTATCAGCGTGAATCAGTCGGCCCATTCTCCTCTGACCTCCAGCATCAACAAGGCATTTTCGCCTCCAGGACGGCCACATACTGGATGTTTTTCCCTTTTCACACCAGTCTTTGTAAACCCTAGAAATGGTTGTGCGTGAAAATCCCAGTAACTGAGCAGATTGTGAAATACTCAGACCGGCCCATCTGGCACCAACAACCAGGCCACGCCCAAAATTGCTTAAATCACTTTTCTTTCCCATTCTGACATTCAGTTTGGAGTTCAGGAGATTGTCTTGACCAGGACCACACCCCTAAATGCATTGAAGCACCTGCCATGTGATTGGTTGATTAGATAATTGCCTTAATGAGAAATTGAACAGGTGTTCCTAATAATCCTTTAGGTGAGTGTGTATATACAGTATATATGTGTGTGTGTGTGTGTGTGTGTATGTGTGTATATATGTATGTATAAAATATCCCTATACAAGCTTACACCGGTCTCACAACACCACCAGCGGTAATTAGTCTTAAATCGCATGCGTTTGAAGCTCCGCTTGCTTGCAGCCGCTCAACCTGACGGTGTCAACTGTCGAGTTGAATTTTAAGATTTTGGAGGTGTTTGAGGAGTAAACACATGGCTATTTCTTTATAATCCTACAGGTGTTGCGCTATGTACTACTCACACATTTTCATCCTGTGTGGTAGGAGTGAATAATTTGTTAAGTATGTTTAGAAATAATAATTATGTCAGATGACAGAGGTAAGCACTACTCAGTAACAATGTAGCTTCGTGTTTAATTAAATTGTAAGTTAAATGTTAAACTGTTTTATTTGAAGATAGTTTGTAGTGTTTAAATGCTGCGCATTGGTTTTGAAGTGAGAAAACTAATGCTATAGTTTCAAGTTTATTGTCATATGCACAATAAAGAAACATGTTCCCTCCTGTACAATGAAATTCTTCCTTTGCTGTCCCCCTAATGAAGTAGAAAATAAGCAAAAAAAAAATAAATAAATAAATAAATATGGGCATACAAAAGAATAGGTATATGTAAACAAAAGAAAAAGATCTATATCAACATAGAATTAAGGCAGAATATGAAAAATATGCAAAAGCATGAAATGAATATGAAAACTGTAAACGCTGTAAAAACAGACATAGTATGAAAATTACGCAAGTGTTATATATATATATATATATATATATGAAAAAGAGAGAGAGCCCAAAGTGTGTGTGCAAGGCTGCAATGGTTTGTGCAAATTGTGCAAATGATTGTTCATGATTATTATTGTAATATGATTATTATTTTGTGATTGTGCAAAGTCTGCAATGAACGTCCAATATCTGTGGCAGTAGTTGTAAACAGTTGAAAAAGACCATGTTTGCACACTTCTGTCAGCTGTTTAGGAGTCTGATGGCAGTGGGAAAGAATTAGTCCTTTAGTCCCTTAGTCCTTCTTTACCTCCGGCCTGAGGGAAGTAGTGAGCACATTCTGCGCTCGGGATGTGTGGGGTCCTTTAGGATGGAGGCAGTTTTCCTGCGGACTCTACGATGGTAAATGCTCTCCAGGGATGGCAGCGAAGTCCTTGTAATCCTTTCAGCAGTCTTCAACACTCTCTGCATGCGTTTGCGGTCCATCTCAGTAGTACTGCTGTAACACACGGTGATGCAGTTTGTCAAGATGCTTTTGATCGTACAGCTATAGAAGTTTGTGAGGACCTTAGGAGACATGCCAAACTTCCTCAGCCTCCTAAAGAAGTACGATCGCTGCTGAACCCTCTTAACCAGCTTTGTGGTGTTTAGTGTCCAAGTGAGGTCGTCACTGATGTGGACGCCTAGATATTTGAAGCTGCTCACCCTCTCCACTTCGAGATCCTGGATGAACAGTGGCCGATAAGGTCCTTTCTCCTTCCTCATGTCCACTATCATCTCCTTGGTCTTGTCTGTGTTGAGGGAGAGGTTGCTATCCTCACACCATGTTAGTAGATTGGCCACCTCCATTCTGTAGGCTGCTTCGTCCCCGCCAGAAAGGGGCTACATTTAATTACTCGTTAAACTTTCTGAAAGGTCGCTCCGGGAGGAGACTGGTGATGATTCCCATCAGGACTATTTACACAAACAGCCTTACACAAATAGTTTACTGGGAAACATTTTAATGCAAGATGTTTTTTTATTTGTTTATTATTTTTTTATGACATTTTACTATAAATAAAGACTGCCTGCTGTGGTACACCTAACCCAAAAATGGTAGATAATGTAAAACAGGTAAGGATTTGAATAAACAAATAGTTTTGGATAGATACCGAGGATGTAGGTGTGTGACGTTCAGAGAATAACGGGAGATTTAGGGGAGGGAGTGTGTCGGTGGAGCGCTCGTTTGAGGAGGTTTGATGTGAAATTTTACACATTTACAGAAAGCGGAGCCAGTGAGAGAAGTTTACTTCCGGGTTTCTGTCACATTCACTGTCTCTCCGCGCGCGCCGCGTTTCCGCATAGTTTCCAGGAGATCCACCTGCGCGTGAGCACGATCGCAACAATCCCCGACCCGAGCGCAGGTGTTTAGAGCAGGTCGAGCCGACATGTCGTCGTAACGACGTTCAGCTCAGCGCCCATGACGTGACACGGATTTTTCTAAAGAAAACGCGCACACACACACAGACACACACTTATAGACCGAGTGGAGTGGACACCGTGATGGCGTGCTGCACGTCACTGGGTCTCGTGCTTTTCACCGCGCTGCTCGTGTGTGCACCGGGACGCGCGCGCGGCTCTCAGGGCGATAAGGAGCCCGTGTACCGGGACTGCGTGAAGCAGTGCGCGCGCACCAACTGCACCGGCGCCAAGCTGCGCGGCTTCCAGTCCGCTCAGCCGCCGTACATGGCGCTCACGGGTAAGCTCGCGGTGCCGCGGCAAAACCTCTGTCAGTCTGGGTTCGTGTAAATCTCACTCCGCTACTGTTTACTGCTACGGGTTTTTTCCCCCCCAGAGCTTGTTTTAATAGATTTTGTTTTGTTTTGGTGGTGGTGGGGGGAAACGATTCCGGTCCCGCCTTCGGCGCTGCGATTGGACCATTTTCCGTGATCATGAGTAATCCCGGTCGCTGATTGGTCAGCGAGACGAGACGTCTATCCAATCACAGAAGGAGGAGTGGAATGCGGAAATAAAAACAAACCCGGGTCACAGTTACATTAAATAATATGCAGAGTTAATTATCGTGTATAAATATATATATCACATTTTGTATGATTTTAAATATAATTATAATTCTCTAAAGCAAAACTTCTAAATCTTCTGTGGTCACATTTGGTTAACTCATATATATATATATATATATATATATATATATATATATATATATATATATATATTATTTATATATTTTTTTAATTCACGTTACTTTTTCTGACTTGATGTGAAACAAAAGATGCAAACTAACCGTTTTCTCAGTGAAAATACACTATACTGCCAAAAGTATTGGCCTTCACATACATATGGACTCGAGTCCAATTCTCACCCCACAGGGTTTAATTTGATGTTGGCCCTTTATAGCTACAACAGCTTCAACTCTTCTGTGAAGGCTTTTCACAAAGGTTAGGAGTGTGTTCATGGGAATTTTTGACTGTTCTTCCAGAAGCACACCTGTGAGGTCAGACACTGATGTTGGACAAGAAGGCCTAGCTCGCAATGTCTGCCCTAATTCATCCCAAAGGCTTTCTATTGGGTTGAGGCAGGACTCCGTGCAGGCCAGTCAAGTTCTTCCACAACAAATTCGCTCATCCATGTCTTTATGGACCTTGATTTGGGTCGTCCCCAAACTTCCCAAAAATGGTAGATAATGTAAAACAGGTAAGGATTTGAATAAACAAATGGTTCTCATAAAGTTGGGAGAGTAAAATTGTCCAAAATGATGTGGTACACTGAACCATTAAGAGTTCCTTTCACTGGAACTAAGTGGCCGAGCCCAACTCCTGAAAAACAAACCCACATCACATCATCCCCTTCATCAAACCTTACACTTGGCACAATGCAGTCAGACAAGTACCGTTCTCCTGCCAACCGCCAAATCCAGATTCCTCCATCAGATTGCCAGACAGAGAAGCGTGATTCCCTATTGTTTTCACTTTGTCATAATACCACTAACAGTTTGTCCTCGTGGCTAAAGTGATGAGAAGACGGTTGCTAACTAATGTAGATACCTAGACAACAAAGTACAGTACGAGCTAAATCTGTCAAGATGTTCAACATTACCACACACATTAGTTAAAATACTTTGACGAATTTACTTTGAATAGTTCTAAAGAAGCAGATATTTTACATAAAACTGTTTTAATTAACTGGAAAGTGAGGATTTATTAGTATAACTAAGCTGAGAGGAACACAGAAGTGTGGTAGCACTGCGTTTCTGGATATTCCTGACATAAAATAAAGAAAAAGTTGCTCAGAAAACTGTTAGCTTTTTTCTTTTTCTTTTTCTTTTTTTTACGTAACGGCTGCAATGTCCACTCATGGAAAGATTGCCAACTGTCTTGAATGATTTTGATTTTAATGATAATCTTTCAAACTGTAGAAGTCCAAATTGTTTGGAAATGGTTGTGATGTGTATCAGACTTCAGTATGCGACTCTTGTTGCAGGTTGGACGTGTCGGGACGACTGTCGATATCAGTGCATGTGGACCACAGTTGGACTTTATCAGGCCGAGGGCTATCGAGTGCCTCAGTTCCATGGCAAGGTCGGTTTCAAAAACAGTACCAGGTTTTTTTTATTTTTAACTGCCTTCAATTTAATATGACAAAAAAACACACACACACACACACACACACACACAAAGTGTAAACTACTTAGTTCTGAAGATGTTTAGAAGCATATACTATAAACAATAATTTTTGAATGAGTGGATTAATCTGAACCTTCTGACCAATCAGAATGAAGAATTTGGTAATTTTATAAACATTAATAATCGTAGTACTGAAACACGACCCCCTGCAGCATGACTTCAGCCTTCAGGACATTTATTAATGGAATGTGCTCCTGTTCAAACTGTGTGTGTTCAGGTGTGTAATGGTACATTTTCATTAAATCTTTAACAGAACAGTCAAATATAGACCCAAATGGGTAGTTGAGGATGTTTTTCTCCATTCTCACAACTTGGTGTTTCTATGGTGAGGTGACTTTTGCATGAAATTAACCCTGAGGCACTTACTAGAGTTATTACTGGAAGTTCAGTAAACCAAAAATATACTGTGAATTATGAACTAGAAATATTTGGAAATGGCAATAAACAGGGGAGAGGAAAAACAGATCTTATATACAGGCTGGGAATGAAAAACATGGTTGAATAAAAGAAAAGTTAACATAAAACTAAACAAAATAAATCATGCATTTTATTATTAAAACTAAATAACGTTATCAGAGAAGTGTTAGTAGGTCATAAAATACAGGAGCCAATCATGTTACAGCATGCAAATTGGTTGATTTTTTTCCCCCTAGTTCATTTTAGAACTTCAGTCTGTGAAACAACAATTATGACAACAGAACAGGCAGTGATGCCCAAATATGGAAGCTGCTGCTAAAGATTAAATTAAACTAAATTAAATAAAAATATATATAGTAATAAAAAAAACATAAAACAATATATAGTAATAGAGTATTTATTTAAAGAAATATACAGTATACAAATATAGACAGATTTACATTTAAATCTAATGAAAAATAAATAAATAAAAAACATATCTTATGTAAAATGATGTGTGTGTGTGTGTGTGTGTGTGTGTGTGTGTGTGTGTGTGTGTGTCCAGTGGCCATTTGTGCGCTTCATGTGTTTCGAGGAGCCGGCGTCAGCTCTGGCGTCGCTGCTCAACGGTCTGGCGTGTTTACTGATGCTGCTCCGCTACCGCAGCGCCGTCCCGCGCCAGTGCCCCATGTACCACACCGTCACCGCCTTCTCACTGGTGAGAACTCTCTCCCTGTCTCTCTCTCTCTCTGTCTCTCTCTGTCTCTCTCTCTCTGTCTCTCTCTCTCTGTCTCTCTCTGTCTCTCTCTCTCTGTCTCTCTGTGTCTCTCTCTCTGTCTCTCTGTCTCTCTCTCTGTCTCTCTCTCTGTCTCTGTCTCTCTCTCTCTGTCTCTCTCTGTCTCTCTCTCTCTGTCTCTCTCTCTCTGTCTCTCTCTCTCTGTCTCTCTCTGTCTCTCTCTCTCTGTCTCTCTCTGTCTCTCTCTCTCTCTGTCTCTCTCTGTCTCTCTCTGTCTCTCTCTCTCTCTCTGTCT
>JAAGKR010002295.1:21971-94471 GCA_011419295.1 Clarias macrocephalus | reverse complement strand
CATATACTGAGTATAAAATGGAGTACACTCTAAATCTACAGAGTGGAAATTAAGGGTCAGTTAAAATAGCCAGGGCCTTGTGGGATAGTGTTCTCAAAAAATCTCTCTCTCTCTCTCTCTCTCCCTCTCTCCCTCTCTCTCTCTCTCTCTCTCTCCTGTATTCCCCACACTATTAAAGGAACAGTCTAATCTCTACCTACAGACTTCACATATCTGAAAACCTGTTAACTCTTTACCTGTTACAAAGCACTGGCGCTGGAGACTCCTTTCATAAGAGTTTCATAAAATTCCTTCAATCTAAACACTGTATATGGAGCATCCGCCATCCCGGGCTCTGTGAATGAGACGTTACCATAGAAACCATACCGAGCACTTTAATATAAACCTGTGATTTTTTGTCATGGAGCTGAAACTACTTTGAGAGCTGCTGAAATATACGTAATGCATCAATCCAAGTTCAAGAACGCTGTGTTATAATAAGTGTTTAATATTTGATATGAGCTTGACATGGCACTTAGATTTCTTATATTAATGAGTATTTATTATAACAGAACGCTTTTAAGATGTCCATTCCTTCATAATGTAAGAAGGGGAAAGTGGTTGATGATAAGCCAGCATTTAAATTCATCCTCACACACACACACACACACACACACACACACACACACACACACACACACACACACTCGCATCCCCCTGAGAGGACAGGTGCGGAGCTGACGAAGGCTCCTCATTGGCCCGCTCGGGTTCTTCCCCCCTCTCAAAGAGAGTCGTGCCGTGATTGGCTGAGCCCTGCGAGAGGCGAGCCACGTTGTTGCCACAGTGCGTAGAGGAAGTCTGATATTAACCGAGAGCCTGTGGGCGGCCCGGATTGACATTTGCTTTGTGCGCTGAAAAGATGCTGTCTGTGTGAAGGAGTGTGTTCGGCTCTGCTCCTATTCTCTTGCGGATGTGGAGGAGGTCGAATGCAGCGGGTTGGATTAAGTGTAGGCTTTCATACGTACTCTAATAACGCTAAAAAGTGACGCTCAATTCATCCACTTTGTGCGAAATAAGGAATAGATAAACCTTAAACTTTTTGCTTCTTTTTTTTTTTTTGGATCTTAATGCATGGTTTAAATCCTCATTCCTATTCAGTTCTGCTACACAGCCGTCCAGCCGTCTACTTGTTCATCCAGCAATTTGTCTGGCTGTCTGGCTGTATATCACCGTCACACCAATGGAGTGTTTCATACGTCATGTGTGGAATGATATAAATAATTAAGGAACATCCCTAGGTGCTGCATTCAGAGTTGAGTTCAGCAAACATTTAAATCACAGGGATTTAGGATCATGTACGTAATACAGGGTCATTCATAAGGGGCGGAGTTTGAGGAGAACATACAGTAGGTGTGTCTCTATCAGTTTGTTTTCATTCTGAATTGAATTAGTTTAATTTTTCTTAATAGAAATCTGATAGAGGAAGGGGAACATACCTTTTTTGAGGTTCATATTAAAATATATGAATATGACATTATTTTATTGAATAGAAAAAGATTTGATGACGTGGGAGGAGAGAGCTTAATCTGAGATTCATCTTAATTTCTAAGCAAAGATTTAGGAATTTAGATTTATATCAACACTCGCCATCTTCACATTTGTATATCTTTATATCTTTTGATACGTCAGAATTTTTAGCAAAGAAAAAAAAACACTCTGGTCTTGAGCACTTCTGTCAAGAATATCCAGCATTCTTTGAGATGTGATTTCATTTTCTTGAATGCTGTGCTCAGAACTTCCACTTAAGCCGGCGCTTAAACCATTTGGTGAACATGAGTAACTTTAACAACATAATATATATTGTTAGTTAAATATACACAGATCGATCGGCCAGTGACTTTCAGCTTGAGCTGCCATTCAACCTTCAGATATCTCCAATTCTGTGCACAGGCTCTCGAGTGGCATTCGCTCTATCATCTGGAGATCATAAGTTTGCAGAGTTATCTATAGCCTTAATGGCTATACATGTAACAGCCTTTCGCCCTCCCCAAATTGGTACATAGCTGTCAGTATCAGTTGGGATTTTATTTGCACTGTAGCCTTGGGTCGTTTTTAAAGAAAATTTGATTTACTAGTCCATGTTTTATTATAAACTTACAATTTCTTTTTCCATTAAAGAAAAGTTTGTGCATGTTGTCAATTTTAGTTCAGATCATACTGTTATAGAATCAGCTGGTCAGACTTCAAAAAAATTGGAAATTGGCATCTCTAGTGTACGCTTGTGCTGAACATGCTTTCCACACACACATGCACACACACACACTCTGTCTTTGCTCTTCTACACCTGTCTACTGTAATGATTTATAATGGCACTCTCCGGTGTCTCCCAGAGCACAACGACTTCCCTCCTGAATCGAGATCTCCTGCTTACACCTCAGTGATTTTTTTCCCCACCACTGCTTTGCAATAATGTCTATATCACATCCACCTTCTATACAAAAACACTGAACTGGACTGAAAATCCCAGCGTCTGTCCGCACAAGTAATGTAAATGCTAAAGATAAAGATAATCTGTTCCAGCCATCCAAAAATATTTCCAATATTACCAATTCCCAACACTATAATCATTTTTTGCATATAAAAACAATCAAAACATTTAGAAAAGAGTCTAATATGGAACATATAGATATTAATGCACCGGATGCTTTAAAAACCAAGCTGAAAGCTGCTCCTTTTTCTTCTTGCTACCATCCCTGATAACATTCTCGCGACCCATGGTGCTAAATCTTGCATAAAAAAAATTCAACTGCTCCTGGATGCACGCACAAGGTGGTGTACGGTTCGGCCCGGTTTGGTCGCTCGTATACGGAAAATGCTTTGTATACCAAGGCAAATTTCATTTCTTATGTTGAAAATTTTTAACAGGCAGGGTGTTCGTATGCCGAGGTTCAACTGTACCTAAATTATTACTCTTTTTTCCTTCTTAATTCCATAGAGAACCTTTTTCTGTTCATTGTGATTAAAAGAATGAACAGAATTGTTCAGTAGCTATGATGCTAAGTAACGTGTCAATTCAGGTTCATGTAACGAATGCTAGTGCTACGTAATGTATCGATATCTACTGACATGAGTATTAAAAAGTAAAAGGTACAATTGAGCGATGTTAGCTAAGTCTTTGGAGTCCACATCTCCCAAAACTAAGAAAAAAAGAAACTTGTCATAATTTTGTCTAAATAGTGATGGTGAAAAGTAATCTTGTTCAGACGTATAGCATATTTTGCACCCGCAAGCATTACTACCGATTCTGTTAACTACAGTATCTTAACATAACAACTAGCATGCTAAAGGCTAACCTTATACCGGAACGCTCCTTCAGAATGGTAGAAAAGCGCCTTAACCCATTTGATGTTACCCGAGTTTGGCTAACGTAAAATAATTAATTAGTTCAGTTATAATCGATCTGTTCCAACGCCGGAGAGAACCGACCCGCCACGGCTCTGTGGAGCGCCAGTTTATCAAGCAGACGCAATTGATTTATTGGTTGATGAATGAATGTGCTTGTGCATTCTGTTTGTTGTGTTTTCTGCAGCTGCGCTCTGTTTCTGAAGATGCGTTCGGTTGTTGGTAGATTGCATCCATACCTCCATCTCAGGACGTCTAATTAAGAAACATGGGCGCAGAAAAGGATGCGTTAAGTGCGGAGCGTAGACATTGATCGACGACAGTGAAGAGAAATAAAATGCAGAGAAAACATACTGTAGGTCGAGAAAAAACACTCATGCAGCATGTGCATGCAAAATGTCTTTGGGTGGTTTATAGTTCATTTAGAATTGTTAGATATAGGCGATGATTTTGTAAGTTTTTAAACTTTTTAAAATTATTAGAATAAATGTTTAGCTGTCGCTTGTTTTCATCTTACACGTTTCAGTAATTTTCACAAAGTTTGGAAATTTCTATTTATTTTTTATTTTAAATTTATTTTATTTATTTGTTTATTTATTTATTTTTTAATTCAAATTCTTGTTTTGTAATTTCTTAAAGATTGGTTGCTTTGGTTGTCTTGTGTTTTCATGTTCATTATGATTTCTGCTTGGGCTGAAACAATTGATCTTCACTCTTAAATCTGGAAATGCCTGAATAAAATTTAAAACATTTGAAAATGAAAATTTTTTTTAAATTCATTTCTATGGTGAATTTCAGTAATAATAACCCATGCGCACCACTTACTGTCATCATGGGAAATGTTTGCATTTTGTGTTGAGTGTTTATAAAATTCTATCCACATTTGGGTTAACGTGTGCCATTTTCTAAAGTTAAAACACCCTAATTCTTTTTAGTTTTTCTTTTCAGTATTGTTAGACAAAATGTAAATGAGTTTTCTAGCTATTCTAGAACCCGCATACAGTCGTGACCTCACTCCAAGCCATTTCCACATGTTTGGCCCATTAAAGGAGTTCCTGGGAGAACAGAGTTTCCGTCCAATCAAGGCATCGGTGTACTGAGAAAACTTCCCAGCTTGATGGTATCCAAGCCGAATGGTGTCCAAATAAGTAAGAAGTAGCGTCTCGTAGATCAGGAATGAACTTTATAACTAAAAACAAAGATTTATGCCATTGAGGCCATACAGTATTTTACACTCAAATACAATATATGAGTTAAACTAAAATAAATAATGGTATATTCAGGCTAAACAACCTAAACATAACGAAGTAAATTACAAACTGAATTCATTGCACTGAAATGGACACAATACCAGTGTAAAATCTTTACAAGGCCTGAATCATTTGTTGAGTGATTGAGTGAATGTAAAATAATGATTATAGAATAAGGAATCATTTTTAATCAAGTTGGAGTAGATAATAAATTCTTTAGTTAAATAAAGGCTAAATAAAAAAAAAATATATAGATAAAAAAAAAATTACTTTAATAATTAGTTTAATAGAAATGTCACCATAGCCAATGATTTTTGCTTATTGATATTTAGTTTATTTTACTGCATTAAGTTTTAAATGTCCTAACCTTTAACCTAAACATATCATCATTTACTGTTATTTTTATAAAATTCTGTCCTTAATGTAAATATGTTGATACATAAATATTTCAATTTTTTTTATTATACAGCATAATGAAAGAGTTAGAATAGATGTTTATAGGATAGATAATGTATAGATTATCCATTAGCCATTTCAGTTAGTCATGTGTCAGACATTTTTAATATTTATAGCTCTGTTATATTAGTCTGACATTTACAAGTTCGGGTGACATTTTATTATAATATTTAAAAAAAAATCAGATAATCATATTCCATACTGTATAAATAAACAGTAATATAAGTATATTAGAAAGACATTCTTTTTATGGGTCGAGTCTCTTTGGGTATGTTTACCTCTCAATGAGGAAACCAAGGACGAGGGGGGGAGGAGACAGAGGAGAAGGGGTATGCGCAGGGGTACAGCCCCCCCCCCATACTCTGACCTACAGCCATAATAAGCTCCAAATAATGAGCGCAGCACTGTCAGAAATGTCAAGCTCACAGAGTTTATGGAGGTGGATGCTGTGTGCGGATTTTTCCTGGAAGGTTTCCTAGATTTTTTCTTTCATTTATTTATTTATTTATTTTTTAACCAGTGGTTTTCTACTATAATGGGACCTGAACTTGTCACCTGTCTGTAGAAAAATTTTGCTCTTTATCTTAATTTTTTTATCGTAAAAATGTATTTCAGAAATGTTTAAAGCATTCAGGAAAGAAAAAAATATATATAAAGTTCCCGCTTTGAAAGTAATGCTACTGTAGCTCGTTTGCAGGGAGAAGGGAGGCGGACACTACGATATGTCATGACTAGTAGGCATGGATGTAGGAATGAGTCTCCAGTGTCAGTGTCGGAGGTGTATTCGTCGGAGACAGAGGGACGCTTTGTGTATATACACAGCGGATATAGCTGCTGTAGTGTAAGAGAGATCGCAAGAGTAAAAGGATTTCTAAGCGGATAAAAAGTATGACGTCCTTATTCCATGAATAAAATGAACTTATGTTACAGGAGGCGGTGCAAACGTGTCCTTTTTTTGGCCCAGGCTTGAAGATTTCACACCACAGACCTGCTGACCTTAGTATTCTGTGTTTGTGTGTATGGTGTGTGTGTGTGTGTGTGTGTGTGTGTGTGTGTGTGTGTGGTGCAGGGGGTTGGGGTGGATGTTCCCACCCCTTCAAGCTGTCACTGCTATTCTGCGTTAATGTTCCTCCCTCCGTACTGCACCTGCCACGGGCCTGGTCTCGCACATTACTTTGTTGTGTGTGCAACGTGGTGTGTTTTATGATCAGGGAGACATCAGTAAACCAGACACACACACACACACACACACACATGGAGAAATAGGGCAGATGGCAGGAGGTCCCCTGTGGTGGCCTCCCCAATTTTCACTGATGCATACACAAGCAAGGGGTTCAATCGGATAAACATAATACGCTATTTATAATGGCTGTATGAACACTCATAGCATATTATAATACATCCGTGGCATGTATAATGGAAATAGATGACATGTGTTAGCAATGTTTACAATTGTTAAAAAAAATAAAAATCCCTGAATTCCACACGGGCCCGAATGATAAAGTGTGTGTGAGGTGTGTGTGAGATGTACAAGGCCTTGACTTCGAGGATATTTCCTATTACGATTTGTGAAGACAAAGGCTTAAAGATGAGAGAAATGAAGCTGCTGCTCGTCTATAAGAGATCAGCATTAATCACGCCAGCAGCGCTGGACTGTGCCGCGTAGCTGGAGTGAAACCCATTTCGCAGAAATTCGCTTATTTTCCCTTTTTGGAAATCCTGAATTTATATCGATTTCTGACTTATGAGGAAAGAAATAAAAATCGTTACGGCTTCTGTCGGTCGTTCTAAAGAGAGGCCGACTCGGAGATGACTTGCGTGTGTACTCACGGGGGGGTTCGCCATCTCTCATTCTGACAAAAATCGCTTATTTATCTTCGTTCTTGCGCTTTCTTATCGCTCCCCGTCCGCCTGCTCGCTCTCGCTTTTATCTCTCTGACCCTCGGCCTTTCACAGCCCCCATCCCGGCCTTGTTTGTTCTGCTCTCGGCATCACGCGAGGGCGTATTGGAAGTGGAAGCGTCTCTTTGATGAAAAAAAGGAAATGTTATGATTGAAAACAAATAATTGAACAGCACCTTAAATTGAAGGAACGGTCCAGTGGGAAAACAATGTGTTCGAGGTAGCTAACAAAGAAGCCGCGTTAAATCTGTTCTTCCAGTACACGCCCGGTCATTCTGACTCCTGATTGGCCAGAAGGTGGTGATGAATTTTTTTAAATAAGATATAGTTTATAGTAATACACTTGTTATCGTTTCTATAGTAACGGATAAAATGTACGGATTAAATATGTGTTTAATCGTGTAGAGTTTTATATCAGGAAATACTCCCGTTACACTTTTTTCACTTTCAATGCTTTGTTTCTGGGGGAAGAAACCCTGGGGTGTTTTTTCACACTGTGGACTCGGGCACAGATCGGGCACGGATCACCCCATCATCTGGTACGTGAGCGTGATTCGAGCACTCTGTATCAAACCCAGGCACGGCTCAGAGTCTACATGTAAAGATATTCTTCAGCATGTGTAATAATAATAATAATAATAATAATAATAATGATGCATTTTTGGTATTTATGAGTTTGTAGAAATGACACTTTTCAAGTTAGCTGAACAAATTTGATAATTTAAGTAACTAAGTGCGTCAGTAACAGTAACTGTCACCTTAAAGTTCCACCAATTTAAAATCTTTCAGCCTAGTGATTTAGTGTCTGACGTCATCAGGGCAATAGGGGCACCGGTGGCTCAGTGGGAGGAGTTTCGCCTGAAAGGCCTCAGGTTCGATTCCCAACAGCTGGATGACGTGTCTGTCCCAAGCCCCGGTAAAATGTGAGGGTCGCGTCAGGAAGGGCGTCTGGTGTAAAACCTGTGCCGAGCTCGTGTGCGGACCGGACCGTCTGCTGTGGCGACCCAACGCCGGGAGCAGCCGAAAGAACAGTAACAATTTATTTGATTTGCAACAACTAAAATAAAATGATTAAATATTAAATTATAATATTAAATAATGCGAGTTAGGCGACTCAATAATGCAAGTAAAGAACGATTAATACGAATGAGTACAACAAACTCAAAAACTGATAGTTCTGTTTATTTACAACTGGAAACATCATCACTTAAAAAAAATGATGTAACTGATTAGCTCAAATTAACTCAGAGTTTTGGCAACTTATTCGGGTTTACAGTGTACAGAACAATATGACTAATGTGAAAGATACGAATCCACCTAAAAAACTCTGAGTCTAAAATAACGAGACAAAAAAGATTGTTAACACAGATGTAACATAAAATCGATTCAGACATGAAATTATTTCAAATGGAGTTTATTTGTATAATTCTTGTCGCAAAGCAGCTTTATACAATCAAAGGAAAACTTTCGAAGTAGAACTTTCACCTTCCCGATGTTAGCAGACGGAGTGTATAAAGTGAAGCAATCCTGTGCAAAAGTCCAAAAGGTTGGAAAGACTCATCATTCCGAGACGCAACAACAAGCTGGACAAGTAACTGTAATAAGTGATGTACAGTATATTGATGTACAGTATATTGATGTACAGTATATTGATGTACAGTATATTGTTGTACAGTATATTGATGTACAGTATATTGATGTACAGTATATTGATGTACAGTATATTGATGTACAGTATATTGTTGTACAGTATATTGATGTACAGTATATTGATGTACAGTATATTGTCCTCCTCCGTCCAGTGAACTGGATTCTCAGCGTGTACTCACACTGTACTGTATATCGGTACTCTTTGCTGATTTGAAATCATTTGTTAAAAACATCCCTGAAGTCTGAGTGGATGAAATGTTGTGTTCATATTTTTCCCTCCAATTATTTCAATTACGTTAAAGCCTTCATTCAAATGCAGCATGATATCCCAAGATAGCGGCATTATTATTAAAATCAGCCCAAACGTGACTCGGCTGATCGACTACATCTGGAGTGCGAGAGAAATTCCCTGAACATTTCTTTTTATACATATTTATTTAAATATTTATTTATCTTTTTTTTTCCTCGCCATTGATGAGCTTCTAGGAAAAAAGGCATCGCGACAACAAAGAGGTTTTAGCACAGAGATCACTATCATTTCCCCATTTGCCCGTCGTTTCATGCCACATTACCTCACCTAGTTTTCCGCGCTCCTCATTTACATATTCATGTAATTATTCCCTGTGGGTTGAGTTGATTAATAAGCAGCGCAGAGATCAGTAGGGTTTCTGTGCAAACTCTTACAGGAGGATGAAACTGATTGATATTCCGTCTGTCTGAAGGCTCAGATGAGTTGTGAGAATTTATAGAGGCGTATGAGGCACGGAAGAAAAGCTTTACGTTGCAGATTTGTAATTAAACCCGAAGGGGTGCGCATGGCACAGGAAGGAGCTTTCGCGTGCATTATTTGCAAGTAACATGTCTGGCTAATAAATCTGCGAAACAAAATATTTATAGACTTTTTTTTTAACATTAATTCAATTAATTGTACATCATTTTTATCACCAAGTGAGCCAGGTTTCATTATGACTATGTCCCCTTAAAAAAAACAAAAAAAAAACATCACATTTTTGTTAAGTGCGAGTATTTGAAGCAACGCCCCCTGCTGTTTTTATGGTGAACTTCAACCAGTGTTGCCAGACACTTCAGAAAAAACGCCAAAATGCACACAAATAAAGAACACTTACGAAGTCAATAGCAGGAACCAACCTAGCGCCACCTACTGGAAATGCTCAGCATGGGAGCCCTGGAGCGTCTAGTAACCGGTAACATCGAAGTGGGGTTATGTCTCTCTGTTTTGATTTTTCCTCAATTTTCTGCCTAATTTAGTTGCCGCTACTACCAGTCAAGCAGGGCCGAAGACTATCACGTGTTTCCTCCGAACCACGAGAAGCCAGCCGACGGCATCTTTTTCGAACTGCTCGTGCATGCACCGTTGGGGGCGGAGTAACACACTCGGAGGACAGCGCTGTCCGCTCCTTCCACTTGCGTGAGCTCACAGACGCCCCTGATTGTCTGTAGAGTCGTGATTGATGTGAGAGCGCTAAGTGCCTCCCATGCCACCCCGCTGAGAGAGCTCGGCCAATCAGCTCTCTCTAGGCCTCCGGCTGTGGAAGCTACGACTACGAACTAGCGATCTCCGCATGATAGGGCAAGGACTCGGGGGCAAGGGTTTTGTTCCAAATTAGCTTATAAAATGTAGGACGTTTGAAAAACCAAAAATGTCATCGTATGTCAATCCAGCCCAAATTTTGTTGACTCAGCCGCATCAATTTAACTGACTTGGGTGAAGCTAACTGAGCTCATTTTAGGCCCAGAAAAATGTACACCAGCTTCAAAAATTAGCAAAATTATTAAAATCCACTAAAGTTTTGCAAATCAGTTTAAATTCTGCTATAGCAGTACCTCGGCATACGAACGCCCCGCCAAATAAATTTTCACCTTAAGAACTGAAATTTTTAAACAAATTCCCTCAAAACTTGTTTTTGCATCAATGCAAAGCAAAGTGAAGCAAGTTTACATATGTTTTTGTGGGGTTTTTCTTCTATTTTGTGCAAGACTTAGTGAAGACACAGCACCATGGGTACAGGGAGTGTTAGCAAGGACGGGAGCAAGAAGAAAAGGGATTTTCAGTTTGGTTTATAAAGCAGCCGGTGCCGAGAGGAATCATAAATTAAGGTTAAGTGAGGTTTAATGTCTATTTATTTAATATTTTATTTTATTCACATGTCTTTTCTAAATGTTTTGATTGGTTTTATATGCAAAAATATAATTATAGTGTGGAAATTGGTAATATTGGTAATACTTTTTGGGTGGCTGGAACGGATTGTCTGGATTTACATTATTTCCTATGGGAAAACGCGCTTCGTGATACGAAATTTCTGAACTCGCCTCCAGAAGGGATTAAATTCGTATTCGAGGGTACCCCTGTGAATGTTTAAAATTGTCATTATTATCACATGTTAAAAAATTGACAAACTACATCTTTAATTCCTGGCAGAAGATTTACGGAGAAATAAATTATGCATGTTTTTATTGCAAAGCCTTTTTTTTTGTCTGGATTTTCATTTCCTGCTTCTGAGATTTTTTTTAAAATTCAAAACATCTGAAGTCTTACTTGGCGATGCATTCGTTTATCCGAACCCTGAAACGCCGCATCCGCCGAATGTCAAATCCTGACTGGAGATTAATTCTGCTTGAGAAACCTCTTGGCGCCCCCCCCACTCATCTGTTTTTTTCCTAGTCATGTCTGGGTAATCGTATTATATATTAGACGGAGAGGGCGCCTGATGAAAGCTAATGCCCTGCTGCAGCAGGAAGCGGTGTGTATTCTGTGATAGAGTCTGTCAACACTTCAGCACAGAACAAATAACACATCTCAGCTTTGCTCCTGGGAGAGTGAGCACGCTGTCTGTATGAGACGTCTGTTTTAGCGCTGTGGCAGGCGCTCGCGGAAACCTGACTCACAAAACGACGCATGCATACGTCTGAGACGCCGAAGGTGACGTGCTGCTAATCCGGGAGCTGTGAGCTTGGGTTACTAGTGTGCCGCGTCCAGGTGATGGACATTCTCCATCTGTTTGGTCCTGAGTGACGGATCAGTGGATGTCACCTGAGCATCAGCACTCAGTGAAATGAACTTCTCATGTGTCTCAGCGCACCATATCAAAGATGATCCTGACCTCTCTAGAGACTACTCTGGGATACTACACACACACACACACACACACACACACACACACACACACACACACACACACTGCAGGGGATGGGGCTAACTCAGGCAGAGTGTAGGGATTAAACATGGTATACTCCTCCTCTCATCCACTTCCTTCCTTTTATCTTTGTCCTTGTTCGAGTCCTTGGAAATGGCACTTCCTTTTCTCTCCATGATTTCTCCATTTATCTCAGACCAGCCATGAAGTCACATGCTCACAATCCATGTGTCAGGTTTATCAGATCTCAGCACCGTGCACTGATCCGGCAGGTCGTCCCTGACCTTCCCATGATCCTCTGCCTGAACCGCTCACAGCTGGCTATAGATTCTTTTCTTAAAGATAGATAGATAGATAGATTAACATACAGTATAACATTATCTTGATTTCTCTGTTAGGTCCTCACCATTTCAGAAGGGTCAAATTATTGGGCTTGATCAAGCAAAGACAACAACTAAGGAGATTTTTTAACGTACTGATACTGGGTTAAGAATCCTTCAAGACATTCCCAAAATCTGGAAGTAAAGTGCTGAAACTAGTTCTTGTGAAAGAAATGTGGTCTGAAAGAAATCATGAATTGAGATCACTTTGGAATGGAAACACTTGGAGTAGTTGCACACACACACACACACAATGTGATGAGAACTCACAGGATTGTTAGTGAGACTCATCAGAAAAAAAGCCTTCAGTTTTCTAAGAAGAATAAAGTCTGGACTTTGGAGCTGGGAAAAGGTCATGTGACCTGATGAGTCCAGACTGAGTCTGTTCCAGAGTGATGGGCGTGTCAGGGTGAGAAGGGAAGCGCATGAAGCGATGCTCCCATCATGCATAGCGTCCACTGTACAAGCCTCTGGAGACAGTGTTATGATCTGGGGTCGCTTCAGCCGCTCAGGTCGAGACTCAGCAACGTCATGTGGAGATAAAATGAAGTCACATGACCACCTGAATGTACTGAATCACCACATCACATCACATCTATGGAGGTTTTCAATCCATATTCCAGGACTCATCACCACCACATTATGTATGTAATCAGAGCTAAAAGTGACTGATTGAAATCTTAGAGTGTGTGAGTTTTTTTTTGGCCATGTAATGTATAGAATACAATTAAACATTATTGATTTGGTGGAGATGAAAGCAGCCGCTTATGTGACGTTTATGGAAGGAGTCTCCAGTGTCAGCACATTTAATTTTCTCGGCTATATACTGTAAGACCGTAGGCAAGGTGAAGTCGTGTCTATTCATAAAACATTTTTGTTTGTTGTAGGACTTAAGAGAAGTTATCGTTTTGGATTTTTAGAAATCATGACAAACCAGTTTCATGTAGAAAATGTTTATGACATGTTTATAAATTAGAGTTTACATTTAAATTCAAATTTCAAATTGAAATTTTTATTCTAATTATTTTTTAAGTTTTATTTTATAACTATATAAAACATTTATTTCCATAATAATACTTCAATTATGTGCTTTTTTCATAGAATTTAATTCCTTTTCCAGATCATTGCTATTTGGAGACGTTCCTGCATTTAAATCTATTTAAAGGATTTATCATCTCTTCTATTACTGTACTGACCGTACATCTCTCTCTCTCTCTCTCTCTCTCTCTCTCTCTCTCTCTCTTGCGGTCTATTTTATTGTCATTGCCACAGTCGTATTGTCCACTCCTTCACAGCGGAAGCTCCCTCTGCGTATCAGTCGTAATACTCGTTATTTAAGAGGCACTCTGGCTGAACTGTGCTCCAGATGGCCTCGTGTGTCTTTGACGGCGGCTGTTAGACACGAGCACAGCGCACCGATGCTGTCGTTCAGTCTCTAATAGCAAAGAAAATGGCGTTTCAGACACACTTTAGCTGTAAACTGCGTATTTGATGTTATTTATGTAACTGCCACACACACACACACACACACACACACACACACACACACACACACACACACACACAATCACACACACACGGCTGAATGACTGCTGCGTTCATATACAGGTCTCCATTCTGATTGGTCAGACGGTGTTGATTCATTTTTTATAACAGCATCTCTGAGAGTCATGCTGGTTTTTATGAATGCACTGTCGTTTCTATAGCAACAGCCCATTTATAGAAACCTGTATGGCGGATACATGATAAGCTAATATTTATTTTTTTGTCTTATAAATTTGTCAGTTTATATATGCAGAGAGACGGAAACTCCATGCATGATTAGTAATTAATAAAATCGCTGTAATTGCTTTCGTATAAGACAAATTATACACTGCATGACATGCTGTTATTGGAAATGTTTATCTTAATGTACCTTGATGAAGAAACTACGCTTCAATAAATAATACACATCCGCATTTCATATTAAGCAATACAGCATAATTATGATTCTTCGAAGCTGAGCACATGTTTAGCGAAATGTGCCGTTGTAGTTTATGCTTTGAGTCAAATGTATCAAACTGTATGCTCATTCCGACAACTCATACTGTACATTTTAAACTTTAAGTGTGAACCATTTCTCATAATTTGTCAAGGCTAATGTCCCAGGGAGTGCATCAGGGTTCTCTGTTAGGTCCTTTGTAAATGCCATTTACTCATGATTTATTAATCAAATATAGGAGTGCACCAGGGTTCTCTGTTAGGTCCTCTGTGAATGTCAGTTACTCATGATTTATAAATCAAATAAAAAAGGTTTCAGAAGGATTTCTGAAGCTGTCAAGATTACGAATGTATATTTATAACAATTGGTAAATTCGTTCGTACAAATAGTAGAAAATATGGTTGTACAAATGTGGGAATTACTTTTCTTAGGCGTGTGCTTCTTGTGTGCAATCAAAAAACAGTGTCAAGAGAAAAATAAACATGAATACGAAACCCTAGGTACGCACGTAAAACCGCACATCATAGTATGACAACATATACAGTGCAATGAGTTCTTCTTTTGGCTGCTTCCATTCATTTGGTACATTTTTTCAATCCAGGTTTGGGACTGGCATTAAGGATCCCTCGCCCTGCAACCCAGTGTCGGGGTTTGGGGCTTTGGCGCATAATCGAACCCTACAATAGATAAAATAATAGTGTGTGTGCGTGTGTTCATTGTGATCAAAATGTTCCTGAGATTAATTTTTTAAGGTTTTCTGATATCCTGTGAACTTCCTCCTCATTCCTTATAAGGTAACACGTCCTATAGCCCATGTCCAGATAAATTTTCATGCAAATGGTTTGCTGGAGCCCATGTGTCTAACCGGGAAAATGCTAATGCGTTTCCTATCGTCTGTCTGTCTCCGAGCCTCCAGATGACGTACATGTTAATGACTTTTGTTCTTTTGATGTGCTGGACATACGTGACACACAGGGCACCCAACCAAAAGCTTAAATATGCTCTGTTTGCTGATAATAAACAGAGAACTTCAGACACATCATATGTGCACTTGTGTTTGTCCCTCTCTCCCGGTTCGGAGCCGGCCAGTAATTAAAAAAAGCGTGTCTTATCATTTTTTTTCATCTATTTGTTCATCTATTTGTTGTATTGAGACCATAATCGGTTAATAATGAACGTGTGCAAATTTAATACACACCCTTTGGGCATACGAATTTGCACATGTGGTGTTTGTTTCAGGTTTAGTAAAAATTATTTGTTTGCCTTAACCTGGTTCTGTATGTTGTAGTTTTAAGAAAAAAAATCCCATAATTCCATAATTATTGAGCCAAACCTGCAAAACAACGCAGCACTTTCATCGCAAACAACAACAACAACAACACTCGCCCATGGCCCCGTCAGTAAATCAGCGTCCACATTTCCCTGCGTATTTGAATTCCTATCCGCAGATGTCACTCATACTTTTCCGTCGTTTCTGAGTAATCCTGTTCACGACGAACGCCTCCTCAGGAAGACGAGTACAGCGTGTGCTTTTGGCCGAGCACTATGACGCATACGCAACTTCTGCTGGTGCCTGGAAAACTCTGATTAATATTTAATGCTGAACCGTGGGGTGTTTTATAAAGGCGCAGTGTGTTTAGCTCTTTAGAACTTGGCCGCATGTAACAGGAAACGCTCTGGGAAAGCAAAGGAAGTCATCAACCCGTGTTAGCACGCAGCTATTTTGGGAAGCGTCTTCATCGTCGTCATCATCATCATCATCATCATCATCATCATGGTTGTTCAGGGTTGATGTAGATTCAAAACTGAGATGAATGAATTTAAAGATGATAGATGTAGCGTGAAGAGAATGTGTTTGTGTTTGTGTAATTTGCCTCTTCCACCAGCGCTCATGAGGGATGTAGTGTGGGAAAATATCTGGAGACCTTGTTACCCATGGGCTTGTCTGATCTACCATTGTATGTTTAAGAGGAAGATTTATGTTATCTTTTAGTTTATGTAAACAGTTTCTAATGCAAAAAATAACACTAGTCAAAAATACTTTGCTGTACAATGTCAAAAGATGCAGAACAAATGAGAGTTGGTGTAGATACAGTAGCAGCGCATTTTTGTTGTTATTCTTTACTGGAAATTTCCGTAGTTTTCACATGTAGTCACATAAAACAAAACATTCAAATTTAGTTATGGATTGAAAAAGTATTAGCAGCAAATTGTTATGATAAAAAATATAAAAATTTTCTTACATTATACAGCAGCTTTTTTATAGGAACTACACAAAAAAAAATATATATTTTTTACTAGGAACACAAACGGAGCTCATCGATAATGAAACTAATCTCATACTGTATCTTCTATCACAATATTAATTTTACATTTCTGTATCGCACAGAACTTATTTATTTAACATTTATGTATCAGTAGATTATAAATGTTCCTTGTAAACTTTAAACATTTTTTAAACATAATTGAAGCATTGTTATAGTGTTCAATTTACAATTGTCAAAATTGTAAGAAAATATTTTCCATTATAATTTCCATTTTTTTATATAATTGTAAGAAAAAGTAGCTTGTGTTTGTGTTTTTATTGTGGAAAAATACTGATATTTTTATTGTAAGAAAAAAAATGTACATAATAAGAGTACTGACTAAATTTTTGTTACAAACACACACACACACACACACACACACACACACACACACACACACACACACACACTACATAATTTCACATTTCCAATACAGAAATACTTGAATTGGAACACATTTTTTTGGGGATTACAAATATATTCAAAGTTAACATGATTAGCGTTGTGAAATGCTAACACATGTCTTTATAATGCACGAGCAGTAAAGTTTTATTTATTATGTTCCTGTAACAGCACTCTCCTGAAGTGGTTTATTACACTTAGTTCCATAAGTTTATAACGACTACATTAAAACAAAAAATATATATCAGACATACTTTTCTGTTTATACGGTTCCTAATATTAATTATTTACAAAATAAAGCAATTATTTTTTGATGGTTTAAAATTCAGATGTTTGAAACGGTATTTCAGAGTTCTTTTTTCTCGGTATTTCAAAGGTTTTTGATAAAAAATTTAGCAATTAGCTTCATTTTGATTAAATGGTGATAAAATGCCTATTAAACACATATTATTATTATTATTATTATTATTATTATTAAACTCTTATTAAAGTATTCCACAACATAAATTAAGCATTACATATTATTACATTTATTGCTTAGGGGGAACAAAGTTATAACAATGGAATTACAAATACAAAAAAAAAAAAAAAAAAACATGAATTGGCTCCAAAATGTTTTCAGTATTTCTTATTTAATTGTTTGCGAACTCCAAACAGATATCAGAGCAGTGAAGTCGAATATTATGCAATAACAGCACTCACAGTGCTTTAGAAGAGCTGTTTTATTCCTTTTACTCCAGATCATTTTTGATTATGATTATATACATTTATATATGTAAGTTCCACTTTAATCACAACATTACTCAACACCTCCTGACCAATCAGAAAGCTTTAAAAGAAAACCAGAATAACCTACAGATCTGAGTGAAATACGTCGGTTATTGTTTCATTCTCAGTTGTTGTTGTTGTTGTTGTTCTAACAGGTTCACTTCTGTATGAGCTGACGGTCTGTACAACAGTCTGATTAATTCTTGTTATTGTGTGTGTGTGTGTGTGTGTGTGTGTGTGTGTGTGTGTGTTTCAGGTATTTATGAACAGACATTTCTTATACAACTGCAGTGCACCAATCCTGGATGTGAAGATTGCCTTTTGTCAGGTGTGTGTCCCATACAGGTAAAACAAAAGGTAGAGTATTCATTCACTTCCATTCTCCTGCCTCATTGTGTGTCAGTGTGTCTCCGTCTCGAATATGTCTGAGTCCCAGGGTTGCCAGGTCTAATAAGAAATGAAAAAGAAAAGAAGGCACAAAAAGACTAGTACAAACAATGTTAGCGTGTCGTAACAAAAAGGTCGTTTTTATTTCCTCTTTTGACGCAAATCAGAAAATAATCACCAGAACTATGTGTACGTTTTGTTTTCTCAACTTCACTACAGAACAGTAGCTCAGCTAAACACAAATCATTACTGTAAACTCTGTATAACTGTTCTGAGCTCTTACACTTCACCATTGTTTGCTATCGACAAAGATCCCGAGCACACAGATGACTGATACACTGATAATTCTTATTATTTGCTTTAAAATAAAATCGCTTCAGGCCTGCATCTGTCCAAACTCCTGCTACACATGTCAATTTTTCATATAAAAAGTAAACCCTGGCAACCCTGATACTGGTGATAAAGCTAAAATGATTATAACTTTTATTTATCTTAACAGTTGAGTGTTGGGTGTGAAACATCCAGCACATATTTATACATATACAGTTTGAATATACTGTTTCTGTAAATGTAATACAACTTTCAGCAAAAAAAAAAACTTTGGTTGAATGTGTCTCATTTATTTGAAATCAAGTTTTAAATAATAATAATAATAATAATAATAATAATAATAATAATAATAATAAAAAAGTTCAGAAAAGAAAAATTAGATTATTTTATTATATTAAATAATTGTAAACATAGTATTTATGTAAACATTGATGTATTGATTCTTGCCGCTAAACATTTTACACAATTAGGTAAAATATGCCAAATCAAAAACAAAAGAGAAAAGATAAATTCTCAATTCTCTGCACCTCTTTGTGTATCTTTTATGAGAACTTTACAATTTCTCATTAATACTGCATTTTATATATACACACACCTAAAATGAAAATCTAGATATCCTGAAGTTTTAATTGTCCTGCTTGAATTCATCTTCTCAAAATACATAATAATTAACAGATTTCATATCTGAAGCAAAAAACGTCTTAAAAACAGATTTATTTATTTATTGTGTCGTCTGCCTGCAAAGCCTAGACAACTTACAGCGATCGCTATCTCTCATCTCGCGCCGGAACTCATCATCCTGCACCTACTGTTAAGCTCCTCTTAAGCCACGCATGGGAATTTGACCAGAACCTTTATTAGGAAGCAAACTGTACTGTAGATGTGCATGAGCTACTTTATTTTCTAATAATAATAATAATAATAATAATAAATAAATAAATAAATAAATAAATAAACAAATAAATAAATACATACATAAATAGAAACAAAACGTTGTGGGTCGGGCAGTAATGTGTCTTTCCTGGATGATTTACATTTGGATTTTATTTTTAAAAGCAACTTTTTAAGAAATTGGTCAAATGTGTCTCCTTTAATTGAAATTAAAGATTAGAAATGATTTGATTTTCATTTTCATTAGAATGTTTTTTTATTTTATTTTTATAGAAATACTATTTTTCCATTCCTGCTCTGGAACACCATATACTGGGAACTGGTTTAAATAAATAAAAATAATATTTAATAAAGATAATTGTGTACGATAGTGATTCTGCTTATTAGTAAGTTTATGGTTTGATTTTTCAGGCATTTATCATTTATAGTAAAAATACTTGATTTGTTGCTTGAACAATTGCAGCAGATATTAAATTAAAAAACGCAACTTTTTTGATGTCACATGTACGGCTGTACGTGACCTAAAATAGAAAGATTTCACTACATTGAAAAAAATTATTAGGAAATAATTCTCTCAGTTTACAACAATAACGAGCGATGTATTTGTATTAGCATTTTTTTATTAAAAGAACGAATGCTTCAAGGTTTATAGGATTTTTATGTAATAACGATCGCAACCCGCAGATGAACAGATTCGAATTGATCCAAACAGATTCAAGGTCACAGCAAGGTCATCACTGTGTGTATCGAGCTCTGCTTGTTCTCTATAAACATTCCTAATCCCTTACCTAAACACTAACTTAATAGCTAGCGTATGAATTCGCGATGTCGTAATTTATGTCCTCTATACGTGCTCTCTTGCCCTTCAATTTGAGTTAGCAGTTAGCGAAAATGTGAGTTAGCCAGATCAAAATGAGTGAAGGTACTGAATTAGCGCTGGTCCGTCACAATAACGGATGCGTCCCGGGATGGAATGTGCTCTCTCTCTCTGTCAGCAATCATAAACCCTCGGGAGTGTTACTGCACAACCGCTGAGCCTGTTAATCTGACTTTTATACGCGACTTATCCGCGGAGCTCTGTCTCATCACAAAGAGACACTCGAGCATCCATGTGCTCAGATCTATCTACCACATAAGGAAAATAATAATGATAATAATAATATTAATAATAATAATAATAATAATAATAAGTAAACATGCTTCACATTAACAGATTTAAAGAAATCGTTGTGAATTACGTGTGTGTGTGTGTGTGTGTGTGTGTGTGTGTCTTGTCGTTGTGTGCTTATGATACTGCGGATGCTGGGTGACCTTTGTCTTTGAAGACCACATCAACACCCACACGTGTTGATCTATATTTCATGCTCGCGGTTTATTTTTAGTCGCCGTCCTCCAGCTGTCCTGATGATGAGTTCCTTTCCGTTTGCTAACAGCTAACACTGTAACAAACAGTGGATAATGAACTAGCTTTCTCGTTGTTGTGTGTTAATGCTGTTTGTTCGCTGGGTCTTTGTCTCTCTGCGTCGCCTCATTGACCTGTTCATCACTCATATACTGTACTTGTACAGCAACATACTGGGGACTCTGAAAACATAGGGTACTGGAAACGTAGGTTCCTGCGATCTCTGTAATGTAGGAACGAAGAACCCTTAGAACACAAGGTCTAAGAAACTGGACATTGGGGACATAAGCCATTCGGACATTTGTGTGGGAACATCAAGCCTAAGAAATGCAGGAAAGGACCGGGCCAAACACTTTAGCTTAGAAAACCGTACAGTGCTCAGCTACAGCAGCGGTAACGGGACAAAAACTAAGCTACACTATGCTACACCAGTGGCGTCTCTGAAGTGTAGTTTTAGAAACAGGACAGTCATCACGTATAGAAAGAAATGTCTTGAGTTTCACACTACCAGTCAAAAGTTTGGACATACCGTCTAATTCCATGGCCTTTGGACTACAAAATATTCAATAATCTCCTCTGAACAGTTGATATTGAGATGTTTATCTGCTACTTCTGCTCTGTAAAGCTTCATAACGGCTCTAAATCTGAGGTGCTGGTTGTTAATTGGTGATTTCTGAGGCTGGTGACTCTAAATGAACTTCTCCTCTGCAGCAGAGCTCAGTTTTGGTCTTTCGTCCCTGGGAAGGTCTTCATGAGAGACAGTTTCATCATGGAGCTTGATGGGTTTTGCAAATGCACTTGATGATACTGTTCTTGCAAGAACTGTTCCAGAACAGCCGACCTTCAGGTCTCAAAAGACTGTTGTTGACGTTGTTGTTGTTACTTAATTACCTAATGTCATAAATATTATTTCATAGTTTTCTATGAACTCATCATTGTTGCCTCAGTTGCCTAAGCTGATGTCGTGGCCAGGATTGGTAGCGCCCAGTCAGCTTTTGCCAGTATGAGGTGGTGCCTCTGGAAAAAGTGAAACGTTAGCCTCAAGACTAAAATAAGAGTTTTCAATGCTGCCATCATCCTGATCCTGCTCTATGCATCCGAGACCTGGGCCCTGCTGGCGGGGGACCTCTGAACCCTGGAATTGATCCTGGGCATCACCATTCTTGACCACTGGTGCAATGAGACCATTGGTTTGGCCACTTGGTGAGAATGGACCCGTCACAAATGCCCTTGCCCTGAAGATGCAGTTAACTTGCTCCAAAGTGCAGCTAACATCACCCATTTGGCACACCATCGAAGACCAAGCGCAAAATCAACCAAATGGAGAGTGTTTCACGAAGATCTATATGTCCTGGGCGCTGAGTGTCGTACAATCTTAGGAGCCACTTTTCTGGGTCTAGAGGGAATGATCTGATCTGATTTGACCTACCTTAGTTTCTATAATGTTGAAGATAGATGCAAACTTGCATCCAAAATTTTGACTGGTACCTTGTATACCTTTAGTATAGTATACCATTTATTTTGTAATGTTGATGAAGGTTTCTTTCGCTTACAGGGTTTTGGTAAACAAGTTGATGTGTCTTACATCGCCAAGCATTACAACATGAGCAAGAGCAAAGTGGACAACCAGTTCTACAGCGTGGAAGTCGGAGACTCCACCTTCACGGTTCTGAAACGGTACCAGAACCTCAAGCCCATTGGTTCTGGGGCTCAGGGAATAGTGTGGTGAGTACACGCAGCTCTCGTTATTTCTGTCACATACTTGACAAGCTTTCATTCTCTCTCTCTCTCTGTCTTTGCATGTAGTAATAGTGAAATTTAACATGACATGTAGCAGGAATAAGGGTGACTTAGTATAATACTCGACATGTTAAAGGAGCTGACACTAGTAATATAGAACCATAGGATGAATGATCTTGCAAACATTAGACCCTAGAAATATTGATTCTTATAAATAGAAACACTTTGACTTTGACGTTAACATACAGATTATCATGGAAATACTAGACACTCTGAGCTTAAGGTTTTGGGTGTGTAAGACTTTGGTTACATAGGGCTAAGATACATTATACCATGATGTACCTTGTGGAAGCCTGGGAGTATTGGACACTGAGAACACAGCTGAACATCCAGTATGAGTGTAGGACGATTAGATTCTGGAGTTGTAGCTTTTAGGGTCATACAGTACCAACTTACAAACAAAGAACTCTAGAAACAGTACAGCGTGAACATAAAAAGATGGACATTTAGGGTGTAGGACGCTGATGATGCTTATGGTGCCTATGGTTTGGCAACTGTGAGAACTTGGCACCCTGGGAACTTGGAGGACACCCACTCCATAGGCCACTAGGTGGTTGTAGGGATCTAAGGACCTAAGTCCCCAGAGACACAGGGCCATTAGAATGTTGGACACAAGTGCACAGTTGGCATGAGGAACATAGAGCCCTAAAGCAGAGGAACTCAAGAAGATCAGACATTAAGATGGGCACAAAACGTTAGGACCATTTCTGGAAAAGTGGGCCATGTTAATATGGGAGTGTGGGTGTTTGGCAACCTGAGAACAAAGAATGCTGGGAATGTTTTAGAATTAGGAAGGCTAGGAGCTGAAACACTGAACTATAGGAATATAGGAATTCTGGCAGTGTAAATTTTATAAAGAAATATGAAGAACATTAGGTTCTGGAATATCAGGCCTTGGGAACATAGAGCCTTAAAGCATAGGAACTTAAGAACATAGGATGCTAAGATCTCAGACCCTGGGTGCAAAACTAAAACCATATGAGTACTCCTGGATATAGAAAACCAGGCCATTCTAACATAATGGTTTGGCAATTTGAGGACAAAGAATTCTGGGAATGTTCTAGAATTAGGAAGGTTAGAAATTGGAACACTGGACAATGGGAAGGTAGGAATTCTGGAAACGTATCTTCTGGCATTGTGAGGGTTTGGCACGTTGAGAACAAACTACTCTATGAATATTTGAAGATAGAACATGTGGGAATCCTGGGAATGTAGATCATATATGGGAATATGAAATAGTGGGAACATTAGACTCTGGGATATCAGGCCCTTGGAACATAGAGTCTTAATGCATAGGAACTTGAGAAGATCACCATATAAATGTTTCTGAAAGACTGCAGATCAGATTCTAACATTGTGAATTTCGGTCGTTGGTGGGTTAATGAAGGTTTATCTTATCTTATCTCAACTTATCTAATGCAGTGTGAGGGTTTGGCATCCTGAGAACAAAGAATGCATCGGGTACATTGCGTGCTAGAGATATAGGAACTCTGGAACTTCAAAAATGGTAAGATCTTAGGGTTCTAGGGACATGAGACGCAGCGGACATTGGACATTGGGAAAATGGATGCTTTGGAGTCCTTCTTAACATCCATGCTTGAACTGTGTTTTAAAAACTCTACCTCAAGGTTGTGTGTTCCGGCGCCTTGGAGCAGAAAATCAAAATGCTGCTTCAACACTTTCTCTTTCGGCCGTTCCACACTTTAGCAGTGTTTAACATAAACTGCCTCCCAGCAGTCTGCTAACACACACCACGTGCTTACACATCCCTGCAGGGCGGGTGGCGCTATTAGGCACTTCAGGGTCTGCTTCAACAGATGATGAAGATACAGAGATACGGCCTCGAGAAGAATTACAACGCGCGGGTTGTAATGGTAACTCGCATTAATTGGAGGTTTTACAGTCGGTGTGAATAGAAAAGTGCAGAACGTTAGCATTGTTGAGGCTGCACTTGCATTTTTTTTTTTATATTATTTAACAATGTCTGAAGCCCCCAAAGTTCCTTTCATGGAGTCGTGGGAAATATGACTCGCTGTTTTTCTGAAGATGTCCGTCAGGCAGATGTCAGATGCATCCTCCTCCTCCTCCTCCTCCTCCTCCTCCTCCTCCTTGTCTTCGTCCCTCCCTTTTCTAGCTGTCATGTTGAGTTTCTCCCTTTGTCCTTTTCCAGGCTTTTTGGTGGTTGTGTGAAGCAGACTCGACAGCTAATGGAGTGGTGTGTGTGTGTCTGTGTGTGTGTGTGTTTGGTTGACTGCTGCAACTCAGCCATAATGTAATTTAGGCGCATCTCCTCAGCCCCGGTCACATGACTCGGACTGGCTGCCAGATTATTCCAATCATCACATCATTGAGAGAGAGAGAGAGAGAGAGAGAGAGAGAGAGAGAGAGAGAGGGAGAAAGTAAGGGATACACAAAGAGAGAGCATTAAGGATAGGAAGGGTATGAATAGAAGGTGAAAGAGGGAGGGTTCAGCGATGTTAAAGACGGAGACAGCTGAAAGGAGGGAGGCTGAGAAAACGAGACAGAGACAAGGAGAGACAAAAAGATACAATGTAAGATAGGCGAGAGAGAGACGCACAAAGAAAAGGCGTCAGAGAGACACTACATAAGAGAGACAGAGAGACACACAGAGTAAGAGAGACCAAAAAAGAGAGACATACAAAGTAAAGGAGACAGAGAGAGAGAGAGAGAGAGAGAGAGAGAGATGCCAAATAAGAGAGACGTAAAGAGAGGTGTAAAGTAGGTAAGCGAGAGACACAAAGAGAGTTGAAGAGAGAGACAAACTAAGAGTGACAGAGTGGGAGACAAAAAGTAAGAGAGACAGTGAGGCGAGACACTAAGTAAGACAGAAATACGGCGAAATGGAGAGTGAGACAGAATAAGGGCGACAGAAAGAGTGGTAGACATACACAAAGTACAAGAGACAGAAAGAGGGACACAAAGTGAAACAGAGACACACAAACAAAGTAAGGGAGACAGAGACAAAGAAAGAAAGACAGCTAGAGACACAATGTAAGAGAGACAAAAAGAGAGAAAGACACAAAAAACAACAGGGACAGAAAGTTGCACCACTAATGCAACACGTGACAGATTAGAATTAGATTTCACATGAAAAGACAGAAACCTGCGAGTGTGTCCAGTATTAGACTAAAATGCCGAATTGTTAAGATATTGCAACATGAATTTGACATGGTTACGGACACTACAGATGTTTTAGCTTTTTAAGCTATTTAAGCAAAAGTGTTTAAAGGGCATATCCGTCTAGGAGCTTACACAAGGTTACCAACAATGCTCAAAGAAATATGAATAATTTTTGAAAGGTTTGAAGCGAGACAGTATAACACTGAAAAATGATAAAGGGCTCATATAAAATCATCTCTCCAAAACGGCTAAAGTTAGCAACTTGATTGCAAGATTGGTCATGTCCATGCTGCATAAAGTTTAGAAGTACAGTAGCTTCTTTGGACACTCAAATTTTCTGTATTACATGTTTAACATAATTTTAGTTTTTTTTTTTTAATAAAATTTTATTTATACTGTATTGGTGTGTTTATTCACACACACCTGTACTGCGTCTTTGCCGACTACGTGTTAATATAACAGGATCAAAAGTCGAAGTCGTTAAATGCAAATTGTTTCACAATTTTCTAGTTTTAGATGTTGATGGATTAAGATGGATTTAATGGATTTTTGTCGTCTTTGCTCGACACAATGCGTAACGATTCATCCAGAAACGCACAAGTGCAGCATCGTCTTTGGCATCTTCCCACTCCTGTCTGATGGGTCACTCTGCAAAAAATGCAAAAAAAACAACAACAACAAAATTTCTTTCTCTGAAATATTCTGCTGTTTCCATGGACACCGAGTCCGTTTCCTTATCCGTCTCCATGTCGAGGTTTTGTAGCTATTTTAATAGAACATATTTGAATTGATTAACCTTCTGTTGTTAGTATTATAATTAGATGGAGTAATGACCTCTAATTGTTTTTTTTTGTTTGTTTTGTTTTCCTCAGGTGACATGTAAATTAAGAAGGATGTTAAACAACATGAACATGATTTGATTTAGCTCTTGGTGGAAAAAAATTAATAAAATCATAAATAATACACCAGTGTGCAAACAAGGAACGAGCGTTTCTTTTGAATCTAGCACGTTCTTGTCACTGGAGTATACGCGCGAGTGTGTGTGTAGGTGTTTGCGTGCCTGTGTGTAGGTGGGCACATTTCCTGCAGTGTACATATTCGGGTTTGTGTGTTTCCGAGTGCGAGTGAGTGTGTGTAGAATACACTCCAGAATTAGCAAGCCACACAGTTAGCCATCTGCTGCCTGACATGTCCTGCAGAGCGCCGGGACGCTTTCTATATGCCACACACACATGCTGCGAAAAGAATCACAAGTAAACATTATACATTAAAAGAAACATTTATTAGGAATACGTTCTTGTTTACGATTTAATCCGAACTAAGCGCTATATAAAGGTCCTATTTTGTGTCCAAGCTGTCGGGCGTGGCCATAATACAAGTCACCAATGACAGTATGTAGCTTAGATGACTAGTGATGCGTCTGGCGCTCGGTGAGGATGAGGTTGTGGTCAGGGCCTGTGAGGAGACAACTCAAGTTCTTACCATGTCTACATGAAGCTCCAAGAAGTTCTAGACCATTCTGCGTGTGGACAACGAAGAACCACCTATGGGTGTAAGGCACCGTCACACTGAACCACGTTCCCATTACTTCTATGAAAATTGGGTGAACGCAGTGAGAACTTGATAGGAACGCAGTTGAAACAAATGAGGACGTTGAATTGTCTCCCTTAATATGGAACCTTCTTTTGGACGTGTTCAAAAAAAGCCTGGTGAGGACGTGGACGTAGCAAGAAAAAGGAAGAACTTAATGAGGACACATTAACAACATCATTGACTTGTTAACGATGTATGTAACTAACACCTCTGAGTTGCTTATTGACACTCTACAAGCATGACGGGAAAGATTGGACAGCCTCCTGACTGACTGAGATGTCTTTGGGACGTCTCACAGCGCCCTCTTGGAGCTGGTGCTACAACCAAGGGAGATCCATGGCATGTTATAGAAGACCTCATTAAGTTCATATTATGTTATCCTTGTGCGTATGGTGCGAATGCAGCAGGTAAATAGAGCATCTATGTCAAGTTCAGAGAATTTAGGATAAATTAGTATGAATTTAGTATAAATAGCAAATTGGACGCAATCATAACTAAGCAAGTAAGAATAAGAGCGCTGCAGACACGTTGAGAACCCGACAAGAAAATAATAGAAAATAATATGAACGCACATATTTCCATTTTTTCAAAATTCATGGTCTTCGTTAAAGTGTGAGGGGGTGCTAATGATCAGGGGTGCATATACTTTTGGTCACACACACTACAGGGTTCATTTTACAGGGGTTGCACTGTCAGCAAAAAAAAAAAGTTATTAAAACAGTTGTCCAGAAAATTGGTTTTGGCTACAAATGAGATCCGACAGAGATTACAGGGAATAGTGCACTTATTTATTTATGCAATATCATTAAATACAACATTTTTCATATTTAATGGAAAACCCTGGGAAGAGAGTGCGAGAATGTCAGTGTGATTTATTATAGAGTGTATATATAAACGCACACACTCACACACACACACACACACTTCATAGCTGGTGATTCTGCATTTTCGACACTCTCGCGCCGTATCCCCGTGTGGCCAACATGCAGACGTCTGACTTTAATTTCCCATAATCCTGCCAGACACACGGGATGCTGCTAACACCGGCTGTATTTACTTTTTGTAATTGAGGAGAAATTACTGCAGTATTCTAAAACTAATGGTACTGAACTATATATATATTTCTAGAGATAAACAAAGGCTCTAAGTTTTAAGAATTTGGATGAACAGAACAGAAAATTTCAAACACTTTTGAGATGATCTCCAAAAGCAAAATTCTGCTACAACGCTCATTTTTTACTTTTTATTTCACTTCATTTACGTCACTCAGACCTTTTTACCCAATTATTTGCTTTCGTATTTGCCTTACCTATATACTTACAAATAAAACAACCACCAAACACCAAAGTCAGGATTTTCAATTACACACCAATATTAGTAAAATCCCTCCTTGATTTTTCAACATTTTGTTGCAACCATCAAACACCAACAAGCACCAACTTTTCATCATCCAGCACCAACATTTAACAACAAGAACCAACATTCAGCTCTAAACATCTGAAATCCAACTTACACCCACCATCTAAAACAAACACCAGCATCCACCATTAAACACCTAAAACATTTATACACCACATTCACTATCATTCACTATCATTCATTATCATTCATTACCATCTGTTACTGATGTTTATTAGAAATTAGCAGCAAACACCATCCAACAAACAGCCAACTTCAACACCAGCATTTAACACCTATTTTCAGTATTTGTAACATTTTAAAACGAACACCGTTAAACATCAGAATTCACCATTTAACAACAATCACCATCACATACCATTATACAATTTTAAACACCAACATTCACACTAAAATACCAGCATACAAGGTTAAACACCAAGAAATAAACAGATAAACCAACATCCACTAGTAACCCACAAGAAATGCCATTCGAAAACTACATTGACTATTAATCAACACTTACCTTTAAACACCGACATTCACCACTAAACAAACATTAAACATTAAATTAAACCATTTAACACACATTCCTATAATTACTTACCAACATTCACCGTCAAGTGCCACTCACTATTAAAGACCAATCATCCATCTATCCATCTGAGGAACCTCTGTAGTGCAACTAGGGACTGTGGAGGGCAGTGGTGATTACCATTGTATTTATTCCCATATTACAACCATGGCAGAACCTTTGATCATTACTCACATACGCATTCACACACTACAGGCATTTTGAGAACACGATTAGTCTAATCTGCATGTCTTTGGACTGTGGGAGGAAAGCACAGTTACCCAGAGGAAACCCACCAAGCTTGAGGGAGAACATGCAAACTCCATGCACACAGACCCCGAGGCACAAATCGAACCCAGATCCTGGAGGTGCAAAGCCAACGTGCTATCAACTACACCACCGTGCCCCTGTTAAATACCAACACTCACCATTAAATGTCAACATTTACATTAGATAACAAAATATGCCACTAATCCACCATTTAACACCAACACTCACTATTAAATACCAACAAATGAAATTAAATACCAACATTCTCCATTAAACACCAACACTCACCATTTAACACCAACACTCACTATTAAACACCAACATTCTCCATTAAACACCAACATTCTCCATTAAACACCAACACTCAACATTAAACACCAACACTCACCATTAAACACCAACACTCACCATTAAACACCAACACTCTCCATTAAACACCAACATTCTCCATTAAACACCAACATTCTCCATTAAACACCAACATTCTCCATTAAACACCAACATTCTCCATTAAACACCAACACTCACCATTAAACACCAACACTCACCATTAAACACCAACACTCACCATTAAACACCAACACTCTTCCTTAAACACCAACACTCTTCCTTAAACACCAACACTCACCATTAAACACCAACACAGGATATTCAGCACGTCCAACTTTTACCAGCAAACACTTTTTAAACACCAACATGAACAGCAAAAACACAACATTACTGTATCTGTCCCACACCTGCAGTCGCCAGTCAACACTGGTCGGGTCCATCATCAACTTTCCCTAATAGACACCAGTATTCTACATAAAATACTAATAAGACATGCGATCACAGTTGATGATTAAACACAAACAGCTAAATCAAACACTGACTCTCTGAAGGTGCTTGTTGTCTTTATAATTCCTGCGGTGTAAAAAGGATCTAGAAACTTCCGTGTATACACACAGTGTTGTTGCGGTTCACACTGCGAGTAGCGCAGCGTGTTGGTGTGTGAGCTCATATCAGTGCATGTTAGTGTTCGAGGAACAAACTGAGCAAAAGTTGAAATCTTTCCTGAAATAGAAATAAGTTCTCCGCATGCAGCACGAGGTCAGAGACAGGCGGACTTTCAAGCATGGATAGAAAATAACTTCTCCCTGTCCTCTAGCGCCTCTCTATTAGATTACCTCACCATGTCTCCGTTCACTTTTTTGAATGTACATGGATTTTTTTTTATACAAAAAGTGCCTGTAGAGCCTGTAAAGTGCCTGTAAAGTGCCTGTGTGAGCTAGTTTACTAAATACAGCCTAAATAAAGAATGATTATTCTTGTAAAAGCAAAAAAAAAAAAAAAAAACCCGAAAAGAATGTCGTCTTTGTATATAATATTATATATTAATATTAATATTAATAGTTATGGACTGAATTTTTATTTGTAATTCTATAAGAATTTGTCATTCTTATTTCATGGTTTTCACTGGCTTACTAGAATGTTGCTTGCACTGAACACATTTCTGTGAACTTTCAAAGTTTGATGCTAAGCTAACAATCAATGTGTGTGTGTGTGTGTGTGTGTGTGTGTGTGTGTGTTTACAGTGCGGGATATGATGCTGTTCTGGACAGAAATGTGGCTATAAAGAAGCTCAGCAGACCTTTCCAGAACCAGACTCACGCCAAGCGTGCTTACAGGGAGCTGGTGCTCATGAAGTGCGTCAATCACAAAAATGTGAGTAAATCTTCCCTAAAAAATATGTCGGAAAAAAAAAATGTATTTGGACGAGGTGGTATCAAAACGTTTCGAGACTAATTTTGTGTCACGTCAAGAGACGGCAGCAAGAGACGACAGTCACAGGGAGCACCGACCTTCATAAGTCAGTGTGCCGAAAGTCATCGTCCTGTGTACATCGGGAGCCGTGCAACCGGTGCTATTCTGAACAGAGAGTGAACGAGAAATTCTGCCACAGAGACGTACGACATGATTCGGCGACGAGTCGTTCGAGGTGGTTTGAGCAGCGCACGCACTTCAAGAGCGGAAGAAAATCACTGGAAGACAACGAGAGATCAGGAAGACCTTCAACGAGGTCAATGCCCGAAAATGTCACAACCATTCTCCAACTTGTGCATGATCAACTTGTATGTCATACGGAACAGTCCAGACGATCCTCACGTGTGATTTGAACATGTGTCGTGTTGCTGTGAAGTTTGTCTCCAGGCTGCTGCCCTGGGAGCAGTAGGAACATCGCGTCGAAGTCTGCCAAGACCTCCATCAGCGTTTTGTGGAGCTTCATGTCGAGGATCGTTGCCGGTGATGAAACTTCACAGTCCTCACAGTTGAAGAGTGCATCAGCTTAAGTCTTATCAGCTTAAGCATCAGCGAAGTCTACAACAGCGAATTTTACTGTCAGGTTTTAAGGCGTCTAGGAGAGAACGTAAGGTCGAAAGCGACCGGATCTGCGGAATCTCTGAACTTTTTGATGCCACCTCGTACCATGTCCAGCTTTCACATTAGTAATGTTACTCCGTACCTGAGTAAATACACTTGCGTACAGTGGAACCTTGGATTACGAGCATAATTCATTCCGGAAGTGGGCTCGTATTCCAAAACACTCGTAAACCAAATCATCATTTCCCATAAGAAATAATGAAAACTCAAATTATTTGTTCCACAGCCCCAAAAAATAAATACATAAAAATAATTAATACAATCTATAAAATGAAAATAAAACAAATTAATCTGCACTTTATCTTTAAAAAAAGTACAAATAAATCCTGACCGAGGCGCCGTGTGTGTGTGTGTGTGTGTGGAATTAGCCCCTTCCCTCGCCTCATTTTACACAGTAACACTCCTCCTCCCTCTCCCCACCTCGCTTTTTAAGATTCACAACAAACACACACACAACGGAGTGACGCTCGGTGTCAAAATAAGAGTCGCATGTGTAAAGCATGATACTCGGCGCTCGTAAACTAATACTTGCTCGGTTTCTGAATAAATAATTATTAAAAATCTTTGCTCGGTTTGCGGAACACTCATAAATCCGAGTTACTCGCATAAACACCCTTAAACACTTGTGTGCTGCGTGAAGGACGTCTACGGAAACGACCTTTCTAATGGAGCTCCGTCTGAATACCTCGATCTGTGGAGTGATAAACAGATACAGATAGAGAGACAGGGACAGAGAGATACAGTAGATAGACATGTACCGTATACAGAGATGCAGTCAGAGACAGAGAGCGATACAAAGACAGACATACTGTAGAGCTATACAGGGACAGAGAGAGATGAGGAGGAGGAGGAGGAAGAGATGCAGAGAACAACAGAACGACAGAGAAAGAGAGATAGAGACAAAATGAACATGAAAGAGACAGAGGGGCAGCCAAAAAGAGACATGAATGGGTAAAAAGAGATAGAGAGAGACATGAGATAAAGATTTCAAGCCAATTTTGCATGCTTTTCATGGATGAAAATTCTCAGTACCATAAT
The DNA here is from genome assembly GCA_011419295.1 of Clarias macrocephalus. Classification (NCBI taxonomy): domain Eukaryota; kingdom Metazoa; phylum Chordata; class Actinopteri; order Siluriformes; family Clariidae; genus Clarias; species Clarias macrocephalus. Next base: position 61,596 of record JAAGKR010002295.1, on the reverse strand, counting down.
GCACCACTCTCTCTCTCTCTCTCTCTCTCTCTCTCTCTCTCTCCCTCATGAATCAGCAGTGTCCTTGACTCTCAGAGCAGAGAAACAATAAAAGACGGAATAGCAAAAAGGATGCCATTGAACTCTTAGGAAGAGAATTTTTTCACCCCCAGGTTCTTTGCATTCACATTTTACTAACTAGACCTCTCTCTCTGTCTCTCTCTCTGTCTCTCTCTCTCTCTTTCTTTCTCTCTTTCTTTCTCTCTTTCTTTCTCTTTTCCTCTTTCAGATCATCAGCTTATTAAATGTTTTCACACCACAGAAATCTTTAGAGGAATTCCAGGATGTGTAAGTACACACCAGAGACTACACACACACACACACACACACACACACACACACACACACACACACACACACCTTCATGTCCTAGTGCTGGAGCACTCTTTCAGTCACATTGATAGACACCTGAATAATTACATAATAATCATTATTAATATGTATTATTAAGTCCAACAGGCCTATTATAAAGCTTTAGTTCAACTAAACCTGTGTGTTTGTGTGTTTTTGGATTAGTGTGTTTGTTTTTCCATCGTTCATTAGCATGTGTGTCAGTCAGTGTGTGTTGGCGTCGGCTCTCAGCCTTAATCAAGAGCGCGATCGATCGGTGTTGGTAATAAACAGGATCACGCGGTGGACAGAGAGCGCGGCGAGGAAATGTCTCTTTTCCAGTCAGCGCTCAAAACTAATGGCTTCACCTGCAATCGAACGCTTAAACCGTTGGAAAACACGTTAATTGTTTAATTGGACGATGCTAATCCTGGTGAAAATGCTAATCATGATAAAGCGCTAGTTCTACAGAACGTTCTAGATCCACAAGGCTGCCATGGAAATGTTTTAAACCTACAAATTTAGCACAGGAAAGCAATAACACATTTCTTTTTTATATTAATGAGTATTTATGAGTTATGAAATGTCTACAATCACAAACAAAATAAAATTCCAGCTTTAAGTCATTAATACTTTTGAGAAAGCGCTAACACTGGGGGCTCCTTCCCTAAATTTGTAGTGAACATGTCTTACAGACACGTACCCCATGTTAGTCGTTAACAAACAAGTGCATTAATATAAACACCTTCTGACCAATCAGAATGGAGAATTTTGCATGTAAAATGCATCTACTGCAAAACTACGAGGGGCGTTCAAGTCAAAGCGGGACTTTTGATTGTACAGAATAACAGAGTATAGAGAAATTATTTCTCTAAATAATCTCCTGCTACACTAATGCACTTATCCCAGTGTTTCACTAGTGCTTGGACAGCATCAAGGTAGAAAGTTTGACAGTTGGCGTTCGACTCGCTGGATGTTCACGGGTACGACTGCAGTGGGCTCTGAGCCACCTCGGCTGGGATCGTCACTCGTGCACGTTTAGCCTGCTTTAAAACGTTTGCACCGCTCAGATGTTTTACTGCAGCTAAGAGTCTCATCACCATACTGTGCTTGAAATCATCTGTTCTGTTTCATCACAAGTCCCAGTTTGACTTGAACACCTCTGGTAATTCTAGGCAAATAGTTGTATGCTTCATTTTTGGCCAAGTTTTTAAAAACCAATCAGTGTTACTGCTGACTCGGTCGCAAGCGTTAATCAGCAGCTCTTGGCGTGAGAGGATGTACAGATCGTCATTGATCGCCAGCGAGGGCTTTGTGCTGAGATAAGGACGAGAACCAAGTCCAGACAGCCAGAAGAGATTGGCAGCGTGTTATAAATAGATAAAGTAAAAGTTTTTTTTTTCTTATGGATGTCTGTCTGCTATAGGTACCTGGTGATGGAGCTGATGGATGCCAACCTGTGCCAGGTGATTCAGATGGAGCTGGACCATGAGAGGATGTCCTACCTGCTCTACCAGATGCTCTGCGGCATCAAACACTTACACTCGGCCGGCATCATCCACAGGGTGAGACAGTCAAACCTAGAGGTCCATTTCAGCGCCGTGAAAAATTCTAACCGCGTCCAACAGTATGTTTAGGAGCATTTCACACCAGACGTATAGGTTTTTAAAGCCTGGCCCACATCAAACCTCGTGTGTTTGACCTCTGAGGCTTGTACAATTTTACTCTATCCATAAAATTCTTTATTAAATTAAATTCATTAAAATTCATTAAAATCCATCATTGGACGCTCTTTAAAGGTCACATATTTGACTATTTCTTTCTTCAGTATGTGTAAAGAAATACCGCTTGGATAATTGACACCTCAAATTCCTTTACTTCACACCTGTTCCAAGCATGCCATTTCAGTGTTTATGTAAATGAGCTACTGCTAAGCCACACCCCTTAGATAAGCTGGGGAGGGGCTCTTCTTATATGAGGTCATAACAGGAGGAAAAGTCTAATTGGCTTGTTTAAGTCACAAAAATAAAAAAGGGATAAAAAAATTAAGGGATTTTTTTTCAGGCTTCGTTTGTATACACTCTGAAGAATTGTTTGAAAGTCTAATAAACAACGAGCGAGCCAGGTTTTCATTAAAACTGAAAGAGGGAGATCGTCTTGAAAATCACTTAATGGAGGAAAAAAATCCCTGAACCTACTGGATAAGTAAAATAAAGTTAAATTGAATTGAATTTAGGGTCGCCTTACGAGCAGCAGATGATAACTAGCGCTAGAGCTAGCAAAACTTTGGTCGCTCGCTGTCTAGCTTTAGTTAGCTCCTCTTTCCATTTTCCTTTTGCAGGATTTGAAACCTAGCAATATCGTGGTGAAGTCAGACTGCACGCTGAAGATTCTGGACTTCGGGTTGGCGAGGACCGCCGGGACCAGCTTCATGATGACCCCGTATGTGGTGACGCGGTACTACAGAGCCCCCGAGGTCATCCTGGGCATGGGCTATAAAGAGAACGGTAGGACACAGTCGCACTATGGCTAGTTTCTTATGTGTGTGTGTGTGTGTGTGTGTGTGTGTGTGGTTGGCTCTGTGTATCTAATGGCAGTTTTTGTATAGATTTCCTGTCACAGTCAGGCCTCCAGAGTTCTCACTGCACTCCAGAGTTTAATTAGCGGACTAGCCGTTAGCCCCCCCGAGCGTCACTGAGCTCTCCAAACGCACTAATTATTTCACTGAACAGATTTAAAGTCATCAGAAATCTGTCTCTATCGCTGCTTTTACTGGTGACATGCTAATGCTAACACTAATGCTAACCCACTGATGACTTGCCTATGCTAACTCTTCATTTCTCCCTCTTTTCTGTCTTCTTCATGCTTCTATGCCTGCAGTGGATATTTGGTCAGTCGGTTGCATTATGGGCGAAATGGTGCGCCACAAAATCCTCTTCCCCGGCCGAGACTGTATCCTTACACACAAAAAAAAGGTTTTATAAGTTACGTGATACGGTAGGTGGTGCGGAAAGCTGATGTCATAAAATGGTTCGCGGTGTGCGATAGATTGTTTTTCATGTCACTTTACTGTATGTCCACTGTAGTTTAAAAAAATTAGCTTTAATTAGCTGGCGAATTTAACACACAACATACTGTGCGCTTTTTTGAACTCTGGATTCTGATTAAGGTTAAGAAACGACTCTAACTGCTATGATTGCAAGTGCTAACAGGAAACCGCATGTAGCTATACACGGATCAAAATATGAAAAAATCTTCTTCTTTCATAAAGTAGTTGCTGCTGTGGTATAAAAGAAAATAAAACATTTGATGAACAGATGAGTAGCATTTCTACTCGGCTAGCTACTGTAGCTTCCTCGATCTTGCTAGCGAGTTACAGTACACAGCTAACATTAGGACTCTAATGAGCTTCATGTGATTTAAATTCTTTTTAAAAGAATTATTTGTTATTTAGTATAGATTTCTTGTCTTGTGCGGAGAACTGAATCAAGCCTTAAGCACTAATATTTTCAAAATATTCAATTCCATATGACGGTAAGCTCAGCTGAACTTCATTTGCTGCCCGGCGAGCCACATCGCTAACGTGACTGTTTACACACTGTGACGTAAAAGTCACCTTTAAAACGGCTAACGCATCTTTCCGTCCATCGTAGCGTAGGTCAACTTGCTGATTCTGTGTTCATGAGTTGAACGAATTGTGCCGTTGGATAGACCGAGAACGAGAGGATACAGTATAGAAGGGCACTGAGAGATTGCTAAAAGAGTGACCCAAACACAACCTCAAAACAACAAAATAGTAACCTTTATTTGGAGCGTTTATCCCGATTAACGTCCGTTCGCATTTGCAGTGTCCGACCTCATCCACGGTCCTTTTCTTTGATTTTACTAATTATTTTTATTGAACAATCATCATATACCAAAAATATTAAGTAAATCGATTAATGAAATGTATTATTTTTATACAACAGAGACAGAAAAAATGTAAAGAAAGACTCAACCACCCACCAAGAACACACACAGATACGGAAGATACATTCGGAAGCAGGACCTGGTTCAAATACACTATTCAATCAGGCAAAACCTTTAAATTTATAAATTAGGTCTCTTAAGTTTCTAACCTTAGGGTTAACAATTCTGATCAGAGACACAATCAACAGCTTTCAGCACACAATGTATGTATCTCATGTCACGCATCTCTTAATGCTGTAATGTTATTATTTATACTCTCCGTTTTATTTTCTATTAGAAATATTACCGTGAGCTGCGTCTTCGCTACCAAATCACTCTTGTGTAACATGGTGTTTGCATCACCTCCTCTTTCACAGAGCACATCTCAGACCTTAAGCATTTTTTGGATAGCTTATTTGGATTCTATCCAATTTAACGTTCAACATCATGCCCCCTAGTGGTCTCACTTTAGGCACGCAGTGCTCTCGCTACAGTGCCTGGAGTTTAAGTCCCACTCAGGCCATTCATTTGGTTTTTAAAAAGATTTTTCATCGTTATCTCATCATCGTGCAGTTCCAACATCATTTCAAACTTAAATTCATTCTGAACATAAAAAATACTAATTCAGTTCCTGCTGGGAAGTCTTACAGATCAGCTAACCTTACTGTAGCTCTACCACTTTCTCTGGTTCATTTGCAAGGACTCACTTAAGTGCGAAACAAACCATTTAGTTGTTCTAAATGGACTGGCATCTTTATATATTCCTATAGCGCCTCTAACTCTGCCTCATCGCTTACATACAGTAGCTAACTGATCAGATTTAATCCATTTAGTGTTAAAAGTTTTACTCCAGAGTCACGTTAGCTCACTGCGAGTTCATTTAAAGCTGGAGATTTAGCATTTAATCGGTCTAACGCCGTCTTTTTCGGCGCTGCTGCTTTTGGCTGTGTTTTTTTTTTTCTTCTTTTTTTTTTCATCTTGCATCAGCTACCGAAGACAAATGATTTTGTCAGATATTTTTTTCCCCTAACATGCTGCACTAAAAATAAAAATAAAAAAATGACCGAAAGGAGAGGAACTGATAGCGCAACACAGGGAAGCGTGTACAAGCTGAGTCAATATCAAGGATAACTATTAATGAGTGCACAGTACATGATGTTAGCGCTAATAAAAACAAACAAACAAACAAGCAACACAATTCTAAATGTTGACATTGAGTTAAATTTTACATTTTAAATTCCTGAATTCTAAATTATATTTCATAGCTGTATATTAAAGGTACAGTCAGTGTTATTAAAAAAAATATTATTATAATAATTATAATATCATTTGTTCATTTGTTTGATATAAAAATAAAAAAACACCACTTGCTTTATTTTATTTTATATATATATATTTTCGTTACCAAACAGATAACAGATATTGTTTTCTGATACAATATCAAGCATCACTTTCAAATAAACTCAATGAAATTTTATTTACATAGTGCTTTTAACAAGTGTCACAAATCAACTTTAACCACTTTGTTGCGATTGGTCGGATGTTTCTGGTCCACATCTTGCTTTTTTTTTGTTTGTTTTGCGTTTACACCCTGCCGTTCCATGTTTCTGTTCTTTCTGAATGTACATCTTTTTTAGCAATTGTTGCCAAAACCAGTCCATGGTTATAATTTCCTGACTGCACCTTTAATATTTTAAAAGTAATATTTTCTGTAGTGGAGTAAATCCAGGCCACTCGCTCGCCGCCTATTTCTGCTGTTTTTCTTGTTATTGTTGTCTTTTCACTGCAGTTTGCTTGTGCGGCTGAGATTACTAAGGGGTGGAATGTGTTAATCACGGTCCTGCGTGATTAGGTAATTGCAGAGGCGATACGACATAATGCAGGATTAATTGTGAGTGTGTGTTTGTGTGTGTCATGTCTCTCTCTCTCTCTCTCTCTCTCACATACACACATACTATATACACACAGTATATACACACAGGAGGCCAAAAACATGTTTACATACTTCAACATGAAAAATATATACGCCTCCTTTCTATAATATACAGTATACGCGTCAACAATAGCGCAACTACCGGCATCTTTAGGGGAAACATAATACTACACATTGCTGCCATAATTCAATTCGAGCTTTTAAAAAAAGACTATAGATAACAACTGTTAAAGTGTGTGTACATTTTGGTCCCCTCTGTGTATATAGAGATCACGATTCACGTATCGATTTTTAAAAAATATATTTTTACACTTAGAATAGAGATGGACCAGTCAATTGGTTCAAGAGCTTGTTAGTAGAAAACCGTGTGCACTCGAAGCCCGTGTGCCCGCGATGTAACCCGCTCAACTCACATGCTCTCTGTCAAGTTGAAGCTTTGAGACACTGGAGGCTTTTCAGGAGGTGAAACATCGCTGTTTCTTTATAATCCTACAGGTGGCGCACTCTGAACTATTCACACATTTTCATCATTTGTGGTAGGACTGAATTATTTGCTAAGTTTGTTTAGAAATTATAATGACGGTGGATGACAGAGACACGAGCTGCCCAGTAAGAGTAAATATTTAACTTTTGCATTTGAAGTTACTGTAGTTTGTAGTGTAAAAAAAATTATGTTATAAGGAACGGGCTACATATAATTATTCAATAAACTTCATAAAGGTTTAAAAGTGTGACACAATCAGGGCAAAAATGTAATATCAATGAGGAGGTGTCTGGTGTTTCCAGTCCCTAACACACACACACACACACACACACACACACACACACACACACACACACACACACACACACACACCTTCCTCAAAGCCGTTCATTATCACATTGCTTTTCTAAAGGAATATTTGTGATTTATAGCATCTGCGTATTCCGAGTGTCATCACTTTCTGTTTGTGTCTGGGTGTGTACAGTACACACGGAATTGGAATTTTGTCTGATGGTATTTAGTTTCCTAGTTTGTCTGTTGCAAAACAGCCCTGCAGACAGACAGTGAAAAACAAACGGCCGCTCACACATCCAGTGACTGTACTGGCCACAAACCCTATGAGACACGATTGACTTTTCACTTTCTGGTGTGAACGCAGGTTCAGAGCTGTTTATCCCAGCAGGCAGAGGAGGTGTGTGATTGGCCGCAGTGTGTGTGTGTGTGTGTGTGAGTCAGTTTCAGTCAGAAGGCACCACTTCCGATCAAGCCATAATTTGTGAGTCTGTCTGACGTGCACGCTAGTCAATGATAAATCTGTGTGTGTGTGTGTGTGTGTGTGTGTGTGTGTGTGTGTGTGTGTGTGTGTGTGTGTGTGTGCTGTAGTTGACATGTGGTCTGTAGGCTGTATTTTTGGAGAGTTGATAAGAGGGAGTGTGCTGTTCCCCGGCACCGATCGTATCCTTCAGATTCTCTCTATCGCTACCGCGGGCAAGCTGTTTAGCTTATGTTGCTACCTTTGCTGATAGACAACTGTTAAGGCTTACTAGTTTTAGTGAACACTTTTATGATTTAGCTATTACTACCTTATTTTTCTTTACCACTATAAATCCTAGCTAGGAACATAAGATAAACTAATCTACTTTTATTTCTGTACCTGACACTTATAACTTAGACGATGGCGAGATCGGTGCTAACTGTCAATATACGTACCTAAGCTAGCTATTTAAGCTCATGTTAGCTTATCTTGTCTCTTAACCTCATTGCAACACTAGCTAGATAATTTAATACAAAGTGATCTAGCATTAAAAAAAAGTTAGCAGCTAACTAGCATTATACCGTCACTAACAGTCAAACTATTTCTTCGTAATAAAACATAGTATTGGTGCTAAAAGGTGTCAGTAAAAAAAGTGACTTTTCAGAAAGGATCGTACAGCACCACTGTTCGTAATACTTAATGCCTCTTATCTCCTGATCCATGCTCCGTGTTTTGTAAATACTGTATGCATACACATTTATACAAGTTTTTATCAGAAAAAAACAAACAATTTTATGCCCTTTTATGTCTGTAGTGTCCGTAACCTTTTTGAATTAAAAAATCTTTCAACGATCTTAGCTGTCATTCAGATGAAACTTGGCCAATTTAGATTTCACATGAAAAGACATAAACCGGAAAAAGTGTATTATTCAAAAATGCAAAATTTTTTTAAGATATGGCAACATAATTTTGACATGGTTACGGACACTACAGGTATTTTGTTTTTTAAGACTTGACCAAAAACCAATTTAAGCAACAATTTTTACACGTCATATTCTTCGAGAAGCTTACACTAATTTTAGTATCAATATTCATAAATAAATATTAATAATTTGCATTTTAAATTACTATTGTTTGAAGTGAGACACAATGAAAAATGGCCATTTTTGGGGGATATAAAGAAATTTCTCCAAAACAGCTGAAGATAGCAACTTGAAATATTTAGGGAAGCAAGATCAGTCACTTCCATGATGCATAAACTTCAGAAGTAGCTTCTTTGGCGACACACATTTTCTGTATTATATGTATCACAAAAAAAGCTCTGCACCAATACTGTGTTTGGGCCAAATGCTAATCAACATTTTCTGACCAATCAGAAGAGAATTTATCTGCTATATATAGTAAGTTCATTGTTTTTAGGAATATTTGGGGTTGGCTGTGTATTTTGATGCAGCTAGTCCAACTAGTCCAGCTAAGTAGGTGTTTTAAAGCCCCAGATAAATACAGGTCATGTGACCATGTATGAAAGAAGCATTTATATAGTAGAAATAAAACAGACTAAAAACCTTAAGATTTTAATCATAGAGGATGTGAGGCTGTTCCATTTAGCGTCACTTTGGAAGGCAAACTCGATTAACTGCTTAGAATTACGTGAAAGCCATGATGACGTCTGTCTCCTTGCATGCAATCTGTCTGGTGTCTTTACCAGACTGTGATGGAGAGAGCGAGAGAGCGAGAGAGAGAGAGAGAGAGAGTTCCGGCAGGATGAGGTAATGTGTTCTCGGATGCCCGTGTCATCTGTGGGATCATGGGAAACCAAGATAAAAAAAAAAAAAAAAAAAAAAAAAAAAAAAAAAAAACATAGGTCATGTGACTCCCCAAGGGGAACCGCGCTCCCTGTAGCCACGCTCTTCTTCTTAGCAACGTATATTCTGGCCTTCTGTTGCTAGGCATCCGCGCACATATGCACACGCACACACACGTCTTTGTGTTTCTGCTAAGCAGACATGTTTGTCACACCTCACCAGAAATCCGCCATTTAACAGCAGCAATGTCAGGTGGAGGATTTCTCCCCTAATCTCTCTCTCTCTCTCTCTCTCTCTCTCTCTCTCGCGCTCCCCCGAGTCTCTCCCCCAGTCTCTCTCTGTCTCTATTTTTTTTCCTTATCCTTCTCTCACTCTATATCGGCCCCCTCCTTCACATACACTCTCTCTCTCCCTCTGCTCCAAATTGAAAGTCCTGAAGGATTCTGAATAACTGTCAAAGCAGAAACTCGACAAAAGGTCTCTCGTAAAAGAGCCAAAGAAATTAGCAATGCAGATGAAGCCCAGGATAAATCTTACAGAACGCTTCATTTGGCCCAGTTTATGCCTGCATGGCATCTACCACGGCTACAGCATCAGACCTGGGCCATTCATCCACCCTGTTTATATGCAAATGTTGAGTTTGTGCCCAAGACATCCAGACCTGGTGACCACAAGGTCTTGGAAAAATATCCGTGGGACGTCTGGAGTTCAGTCAGAATGAAAGTTTTTAGTCACAAAGCCCAAGCCGTGTGGTGACAGGGAGCAGGGGGTACGCAATAGGTTGTTGGGCAATGGTGGAAGGCCCTAAAGATATAACCCTTAACACCATAAAATCTGAGCTTTTGGGGATTGTGGGGCTTGTGTTCTTGGTGGTGGACCTTGGGGTTATGTCCTCAGGAGCTGACTTAGATCTCGTGGAAAAGTCAAGTGAAGAACAATCCTCCAGATGATGCCCAGATGAATAATACCCAGACCTACCATGGAGCCAGGCCAGGGGTTAGTGTCTACAGACAGGAGCCTACAGTAGTTTTGGGGCAGCCACCTAACTCGGTCATGCTCAGGCCGAATCGCCTAAATGTAGCCATTATAAAGGTTCACCAAATGCAAGCTGAATGAAGGGTCAGATGCAGTGCCATTCGAAAAAGAAAAGTCTGTTTTTAATCTTGGATTTAGGAAGAACAATGAGCGTTCCACCTAGTGCATGGAACAAAGATGGATGTCTGATGCTGGTTCTTTTCTCCATATCTTCTTGTGGTTTTTATGGTTCTCAAGGATGTCAAAACCAGAATGCGTGGCTAGACTTTTGACAGAACCTAATATGGATCTTCAGACCAAATTGTTTGGTTTGAAGCCTAAGTCTGGAGGGGGAGGGGATGAACATTAACACCTTGCCCCTGATGGTGTTTAAATACTTTGGGATCTTTCAGGTCAGCAGCACCAGTGTTCACTAGTCTCTGTATTAGTCTGTGGCGAAGCAGGAGCCCAGATTTTGTATGAGTCCAGCTATGTTCCTATTTGCCAGTCCAGCTCTGTTCCTTTACTCACCTTTGGGTATTGAGGTAGGTGTAGGCACTGAGGGAATAAGGTCACGAGTCCAAGTGACCCAAATGAGGTTCATTCGGTTGGTTGCTGGAGTCTGTAATGGGGCAAGGAATTTGATTATCTAAGAAGGCCTGGAAGTACAACTGCTGCTCCTCGGAATTGAGTTGAGTATGCCCCCTGGTGGGCTCCCTGGAGAGTCTCACTGAAAGACAACTCCAGGGCGGACGCAGGGTCCGCTAGAGAGATTGTTCTTAAATATTAGCTTGGAAATGTCTGGGGATAACCCCAGGAGGTCCTGGAATCTGTGGGTATGGGTCGTCTGGGTTGTCCCACTGGCACCGCAACGCTTGGCAGGAAAAGTGGAATGGAAAATGATTTAATGAATAAATGAGGGGGTTTCTATATCAATCAATCTATATTTGTCTGGTTAGGCTAAAAAATGTAATGAAGATGAATCATGTTAATTTTTACAGTGTATAGTACACGGAGGAGAAGAAATTCTCCTTCAACCTTGAACTCGGTGTAGAAGAAGTAAAGGCAGTGAGTCGACCTGAACAGTCCTGCTTGTAAAGGGTTGATGTTTGGGGATTTTGCCTTTTTTTCCCTAACTGTGGCACTGCTCAGACATCGATCAGTGGAACAAGGTGATTGAGCAGCTCGGCACGCCATCGCCCGAGTTCATGAAGAAGCTCCAGCCCACAGTGAGGAACTATGTGGAGAACCGACCTAAATATGCCGGCCTCACTTTCCCAAAGCTGTTCCCCGACTGCCTGTTCCCTGCAGACTCGGAGCACAACAAACTCAAAGGTACTTTCGTGTAGTTATTTGTCTCTGCTTTGTTTACTATCCTTCTGTCTGTCAGTTCTATCAGCACTTGTATAATAAAGGACTTAATTCTAACACTAATTCTATTATAAAAATTTTGCATATTAGTCTAATTGTAAATGACTGTTTGTTATTGAAAGCGTTCTGTACATTGTGTACATTTAGCACTGAAAAACTCATAACCATTCCATCAGAAATTAGCATTATCATACTGGTACTTCATAACAGGTATTATGAGAAATTATAGGAAAACAGCAGATTGTTTAACATTTCACACGAAGGTGCTAGGAGTTGATTCAAAAGAGTTGATGTCTTCATCCTAAAAAGAGAGAATAAGAGACTGAATGCTTCGAATCGATTCAGTGCACAAATGTGCAATAAGTGCATACACACTGATCAGCCATAACATTACAACACTCAACTTTACACCCATATGGTTAGGGTCACCCTGTAACCCCTCGGGATTGGGATCTGGGAATTTGATGGCCTGATCAACAACCTTGAACTCTTTGCCCGCTGAGCTCCATATTCAGCGGTGAGCTGTGGTGTGCTGGGTGTTCTGGTGTCTTTCTACCATGGCCAGCATTGACTTTGGCAATTTCTGGGATCAGACCAAACGGGCTAGCCTTTGATCCTCTTAGCCCATGATCCTGTCACCAGTTTACTGGGGTAAAATTATTGATCGCTTCACCTGTCAGTGGTCACGATGTCATGGCTGATCGGTGTATATCTGATCGTGGATCACGTACGAGGTGGTATCGAAAAGTTTCGAGACTAGTTTTGTAACACGACAACAGATGGCAGCACAGGGCTGCACGCGCAGTCGCAGGGAGCACCGAGCTTCATAAGTCAGTGTGCCAAAAGACATCGTCCTGTATACTGTACATGTGTCTAAGGGAGGACGTACAGCAAAAGCGACCGGATACAGTATGTGACCCGCGCATTGTCAAACTGTTTGATACCACCTCTTGTAAGTCAGTTGGGAAAAGGCCAAAGGCCACTTTTCCACCTGCACAGTCATAGAAAAAAATATTTACTGTATGTCACATTTAGGCATAAATTCTGACTTTCTGATCGCATTATTACACTAACTGTTATTATTGTTAGTATTATTGGGTGTAGATAATACTCTCATGACATGTCCTATAAATGCTCAGAAAATGTCAGACCTGATTTCCCATTAAACCTAGTTAATATTGTGGTAGTTAATTAATTAAAATGATTAAAGTGAATCAACAGATCAGTCTGAAATGATAACTGAAGACACTTTTCTGAATAGGCAGAACAAACATAGAGATACAGGACGTGTGTGAGGGGTGTGTGTGTACTCCAACATTTCTCTCTGTGTCTCTGCAGCGAGTCAGGCCAGAGATCTGCTTTCTAAAATGCTTATCATCGATCCTGCTAAGCGGATATCAGTGGACGAGGCCCTGCAGCACCCCTACATCAACGTGTGGTACGATCCGTCTGAGGTGGAGGCGGTGAGTATCAGATCCACTCAGCATTATTGATCAGTAAACCTGGAGTCATGCGTAGCTTGGTTATTTGACCCGATGCCCTAAAGACAGAACAGAGTGGGATGATTTCGCATAAACTCGCCCACTGATACACATGGCAGCAGGACAAAAAATAATACTAACACAAATATCTAGCTTTATTTAAAGACATAATGCTTACCCATGAGCAAAAGTGTTACTTTATCCACAATCAAGATTGATAGACTTTTCAGATTAGGTTTCGATTACATGCAAATGGAAATGTAGATAGTTTAAGGATTTCTTTTGTCTATAATCTAATGCAAGCCACAGTGAAAGTGAGCTTTACTGAAACCAAGCTGAGAAAGTGGAGATGGAGAGAATTTATCAGAGCCAGATATATATACACAGGGGTTGGACAATGAAGCTGACACACTGGCCCATTTAGTGTTGGAGGTTTCATGGCTAAATTTGCCCAGCCTGGTGGCCGATCTTCATTGACTGCACGTTCCACCAGTAAAAGCAGAGTGTGAAGGTTTGATTAGAAGAGTAACAGCACAGTTTTGTTTAAAATATTGCAATGCACACAACATTATGGGTTTAAAAGGGGACAAATTGTTGGTCTGCGTCTTGCTGGCGCATCTGTGACCAAGACAGCGAGTCTTTGTGATGTATCAAGAGCCGCGGTATCCAGGGTAACGTCAGCGTACCACCAAGAAGGACGAACCACATCCAACAAGAGTAAATGTGGACGCGAGAGGAAGCCGTCTGAAAGGGATGTCCGGGTGCGAACCCGCGGTGTATCCAAAAAAACATAAAACCACATACAGCTGACCAACTCACTGCAGAATTAAATGTGCAGCTCAACTCTCCTGTTTCCACCAAAACTGTTCCTCTGGAGCTCCACAGGGTCGATGTACACGGCCGGGCTGCTAGAGACAAACCTTTGGTCACTCATGCTGAAGCCATACGCCGGTTTCAATGGTGCCAACAGCTAAAATCTTGTGCTGTGGACAATGTGAAACATGTGTTATTCTCTGATGAGTCCACCTTCACCGTCTTTCCCACATTCGGGAGAGTTACGGTGTGGAGAAGCCTCAAAGAAGCGACTGTACCACCCAGACTGCTGCATGCCCAGAGTGAAGCCTGGGGGTGGATCAGTGAGGGTTTGGGTTGTAATATCATGGCATTCCCGAGGCCCAATATTTGTGCTAGATGGGCGCGTCACTGCCAAGTACTACCGAACCATTCTGGAGGACCATGTGCACCCGATGGTTCAAACATTGTATCCTGAAGGCGGTGCCGTGTATCAGGATGATAATGTACCAATACACACAGCGAGACTGGTGACAGAGTGGTTTGATGTACATGAAAGTGAAGTTGAACATCTCCCCTGGCCTGCACACTCACCAGATCTTAATATTATTGAACCACTCAGGAATGAAGGAAGCGAGTCAGGAAACGTTTTCCTCCACCAGCATCACGTAGTGACCTGGACACTATTCTGCAATAAGAACGGCTCAAAGTCCCTCTGGCCACCATACAGGACTTGTACTACACCATACTGATGAATTATTGTGGTCTAAAAAACAAGGCGTTTCGGTTTCATTGTCCAACCCCGGTGTATATATATCATTTCATCGTGTCGTAACTTATCGCTAACAAGGATCCTCGCTAGCAACCTTGTCGTGTGAACTCCGGCTTATTCATTATAATGTATTATCACTTTAATGATCATACACTTAATAGAAATCTAACAAAAAAAAATTAATCTCATCTGTTTGACTCTTCTCTCCCCTTCTCCACTGTCACACTTTCACTGATGAAGGCCAAAGATCTTCAGATATCAATGGTAAATAAAAATTTTTGGTCCAAAGATTACGCTCTGCACCCACAGACCTCTCTCATCTAGAGCAGATTTATAGAGTACTTTAAATACCTGTACATGTCAAACAAATGGAGTGGAGTCTCAGAGAATAAAGTAAAGCAGCAAATGTGTTAAGCCATAATACTGCCCCCTATGGGGAATTTAAGTCCATGCCTGTTTAAGTACTCATAACATCATCCTCGAATGGCTGGTTGCCATGGTGATCATGAATGTATGCATAGCAACCATTAAAGAAATGATCATCAGTTGGTTCATGTCAAAGATAGTTTACTGAAGGTCATTCTAACTAGATGGATTGAAATATTATAAGGTGTTTTTTTCTATATTTTTTTATCTTTCTCCTAGAAGATCATAATGCGCCTTTTAATTGTTTATACCATCAATTTATGACTCCTACTCTGACTCTCACTAACATTATAAAACAACAATCAGATATTTTCTCAGATATATTCTTTAAAAAATCTTCTCCATCCAACACCAACATTCACCATAATTTTCTTTCCCAGACACCAGCCTACACTACCAAACACTGATATTCTCCATCAAACTTTGACATTTCTTCTTCAGACACAACACTCATCATCAATCTTTAAGATTCATTATCAAACTGCGACATTTCCACAACAAACACCAACATTCTCCTAAAATACCAGTCTCTAATATTCAACTTCTCTTTCAAACACTACTCTTCACGATGAAACACATTCAAACTCAAAATATGGTATTTTCCAAACAACAACATTCTTCTAGAAACACTAGTGTATATTTTCAATTGAATGCAATGACTTAAAAACCAACTAATCTTACCTGTCCAAGACTAGCATTCAATACCAAACACCAGCGTCAAACACCAGCAATCAACATTATACAACATTATACAACGTTATTCACAAACATATACCAAAATTCACCACGTCAATCCACTGTTCACCAAACACTATCATTCACCATCAAACACCAATATTGACATCCAAACATAACCATTGATCATCAAATGCTACCATTCACCATCCGTCGTCCGATGTGCCCAGCGAGACGTAGATGGAACCAGACACAATCACCATCAAACACCAACATTCACTACCAAACATCACCATTCATCATGAAACACCAACATTCACCACCCAACAATAACAGTAACCATGAGACACCAAAATTCAACACTAAACATCTTCATTCACTATTTCAAAATGTAATTTACTCAAATTTCAACAGCAAAAGTTAACAAAAAGTTGTTTCATACACCACCAGTCACTACCAGACCCCACCATTCACTATCAAATATTAACATTTGATCATCACATGCCTTCACCATTAAAAACGTTCTCCATCAAAATAGAATATTTTCTAAACACCTAAATTCTGCTAGAAACACCAGTATATATTTTCAATTGAAAACAATGACCTAACAAGGTCATACATCAACATTCAACAAGCAAACTTCAATTGTCAAAGATTCATTATTAAAAACACCAACATTCTCCACCAAACACCATCATTCATCATAAAACACCAAACATTCAGCATCAAACACCAACAGAAACAACCAGCATCAAACACCAACATTCTCCACTAAACACCAATATTCAACATCAAACACCAATATGCAGCATAAAACATCAACATCCAGTATTGAATACTAACATTCATCATCAAACACCAACATTCAACATCAAACACCAACATCCAGCATCACACACCAACATTTCCGCCAATGACCAACATTCTCCACCAAATACCAACATTCATCATCATACATCAAAATTCAGCATCAAATACTGTACCAACATCCAGTATTGAACATCAACATTCCCCACCAAACACCAACATTCAATATCAAACATCAACATTCAACATCGAAAACCAACATTCTCCACCAAACACCAACATTCATCATCATACATCAACATTCAGCATCAAATACCAACATCCAGTATCGAACACCAACATTCGCCTCAAACACCAACAGAAACATCAAACACCAACATTCTCCACCAAACACCAACATCCATCATCATACATCAACATTCAACATCGAACACCAACATTTCCCACCAAACACCAACATTCATCATCAAACAACAACATTTCCCACCAAACACCAACATTCAACATCAAATACCAACAATTAGTGTCGAACACCAACATTCAGAGTCAATTATTCTATATATATAAAGCAACAACATCCACTATGCAATATCAACATTTGACCATTACACACACATTGACCCCAAACACCACAATTTACCAGCAAATACCAACATCGGATTATCACACACCATCATATATCCCGGTTTGCTATCCAACACCATATACCATCACACACCAACATTCAACAATAAACAGAAACAAATGCCAGACTAACACTGCAGTTCATGGGCACATGACCAACAACCATTCGCCATCAAACACCAACAGTAACCCCAAACAAAAAAATAACTCCAAACACTACAATTAACACAATCTACAGGATAATAAAAGGCATGGTTTGTGAAAGATGTACCTACTCCTAGTAGCTGATGCCTTAGCTTTGTGCCAACTTTATGAGGGTGAACTTGAGACATCACAAGCCTTAGTCTTGTGTGCCAATAGAAAGTGGGCGGGGCTGTGGTGGAACAAACATATTCTACAGGAGTGATTTAGAAAAAAAAATCTTTTAAACTGTTCAGTATTTTTTTCTCAACTTGTCTAATTATTACAAAAAATTAAGACAAACCAGAAAAACAAAGACCTAAGGTCACGTATAGTTCACAAACGCACTGTAGAATATGCCACATAATCAAGTTTGCAATCTGCAAACTTAAGCCCCGCCCCTTATAAACCCAGAGATGTATTTGCATTTTATGTGCTGGAATGTGAAAATTCATAAAGTGCAAAAAAAAAAAAACATCTAAAAATGTTAATTACCAGTTTAGAAATTGGTATTTCTATTCCAAGGAATGCAATTAAAGTATTTTTTATTATCAGTTTACTTAAATAAAATGACCTTTGCATCTTATTCATCTCTTCTTCCTCTGGTTTTAGCCTCCTCCTCAGATCTACGACAAGCAGCTGGATGAGCGAGAACACTCCATCGATGAGTGGAAAGGTAAACCCCTAATCCGCTTGAGATTCAGCTGCGCTCCCGTAATCGCTCGGAGAGCGGGTTAATCACCCCGGAATTTTCCCCACGGAACGTTAGGAAATAAATCTCTGATGTTTTCAATCATGCTATAAAGCATTATGGAAGAGACCTGCACATTACCTCTGCTGACGCAGCATGAAATAATAAGAATATTACACAATAAATTTTAGGGGTGTGACGGATCACCGGGGTTTTGATGCTGCATAAGGGGATTTTGTTAGTCTGATGGCAACCCTGATGGGCACAAAGTGAAAATATTATTTATTTTGTGCACATACTGTACAAGAGTTTTTTCATTCAGAAATGGCCTAAAGACTGTGGCAGTGAAATAATTTTGCACAACTATGGTTACATTTTGCTGTTATTCCATGATTCACCGTAGTGCAGTGAGATTCGTTATGGATGATGGATTAACCGCGGTCCGTTACACCACTACTGAATACGTATTAGTGCAAGAGCCAGACACGGGAAGATAATTATCAGCTCTTTTCGTCACAAGTGAAATTAGCTTTAAGACAACGAGGACAGGTTCAGAATTCCACCTCATTTTCATGAATTTCTCTTTATAAAAAAAACTTGTGTGTTACAAAATACAATACAATACAAAATGTGTACTACAGTGCTACCTCGGGCATACAAACTTATTAATAAATTATTAATGAATTCAATTATTAATTAAATTATTAAGCCTTTAGAATTTTTGCCGTAAGAACTGGAATTTTTTGCAAGAAATGTGAATCGGCATGCGAAGTATTTTCGGGAAAACAAATCAAGATGAACCAAACGCTCGGCTAAACGCTCGGCTACGTCCAGGAACCGTTCAATCAGTGAAACGCCAAGCGAAGCGAGTTCATCATTTTTTTCCACATTTTTTGTGTTTTTTTTTTTTTTTTTTGCATTTTATATAAGATTTGGTGAAGTTATAGCACCATGGGTCCCGAGAATGTTCTCAAGGACGGTAGCAAGAAGACAAGTGAGCCGCTTTCAGTTTCCTTTTTAAAGCAGTCGGTACCGAGAGGAATCATGAATTAGGGCTAAGTGAGGTTGAATGTCTATTTATTCCATATTTTTCATGTCTTGTACAAAACTATGATTATAGTGTCGGAAATTGATGATACTGGTAATATTTTTGGGAGTCTGGAACGGATTATCTGCATTTACATGACTTCCTATGGGACAATGTGTTTCACAATATGAAATTTCACCTTAACGGATTACAATTGTATGCCGAGTTACCACTGTATTTTATAACATATTAAAAGATTGGACTAGCACCACTTTTCCTACTCGGGTTGGATAAATGAAAGAGTGGGCCTGAAAAGAGGAACTACAAACACGTTTTTAGACTAAACTGCTTCTAATTGAGAAAAAAATGTTACACGATTATTTGGAGCCAATACATGGTGGGTGAATTGATTTCTCCCCTCCCTCTGTCTCTCTGTCAGAACTGATCTATAAAGAAGTGATGAACTTTGAGGAGCGAACGAAGAATGGTGTGGTGAAGGGACAGCCTTCTCCTTCAGGTACTCTCACTGCATAGCCTAAGCTCTCTGTAAGTGCTGCTTCTCACGCTCCTCCTCCTCTTTATCATCCCTCCATCCTGTCCATCTCATCCCTCCCTCCATCCGTCTTCTTGTCAAGCAACGGCTACGACGGTTTCCTGCACTCGGATGAAACCAGAAGATTTAAAACTAGCCATTAAACCAAATGATATAAAATAACAACGAACCATTTTTCAGTCTGCAGGATTTTTTCTTTTAGTTTCACGTTTTTTCTGCATGTAGGAAACCGGGAGTCGTTTCTCACGTCTGAAGCATGCCAGACGTTCGTGAAATAATACCTGAACACACTGACAGCACATGAATTCATTATTCCTATGTGAAATAAAGGGAGTAAATGATGTGTACAATGAGTGTAAGGCTTATGGGATGCGTCTGTAACATGGTGCTGTTGAATTGTGTTTTTCCGATTGGTCAGGAAGGTGTTGATTTATTTTCTACAACATCACCGTGATCAGAAGGATGTCGGCGGTGGGGGCTTATATTAATGTGCTCGAAAGAACTTAATGCTCATCATTATTAGACACTGCCTGGGAAAATGAAAAAAAAAAAAAGTCAACGTTTCACAAGGGTCATATTATCATAGTTAGCATAAAGATTCAACTTTGATGATTACGATAATAAATGAAATAATTGTGATTGCTGGGAAATTGCTTGGTGTAAGAGGAAGAAAACACCTCAGGACATGGCATGACTGCAAAACCTACAACTTGATGATGGTAACAGTATCTTGGTAATTTACGTATATTATGTTGGTTAATTTGCTCTAAACATACCCCCCGTGTTGTGTTTGTATATGTGTGTGTTTCGAGTCAAAGAATCTTTGTAATGACATTCGATCTTACATTTTTTTTTTTTTTTTGGATTTTTCCCCGATTTTCTCCCTAATTTAGTCGTGTCCAATTCCTCCGCATCACTAGGGGGCTCCACATTAAGGCTACTACTACCACTCAGCCGGGAGGGCCGAAGACTATCACGTGTTTCCTCCGAACCACGTGACGCCAGCCGACCGCATCTTTTCGAACTGCGTGCTCACACATCGTTGTGGGCGGAGTAACACACTCGGAGGACGGCGCTATCCGCTCCCTCCGCTATCGTGAGCTCACAGACGCCCCTGACTGGCTGTAGAGTCATGATCAATGTGGGAGCACTAAGTACCTCTCATCCCTCCCCTCTGAGACAGCTCGGCCAATCAGCTCCCTCTAGACCTGCCGGCTGCGAGAGGTTACAGCATCACCCGGGATTCGAACTAGCGATCTCCGGATGATAGGGCGAGCGCTGCACCACTCGATCTTACATTTTAAGTGAAATTACTTTCCTAAGTAGTCACAGCCGTAGGCATGAGGGCACAGCGTGAGTACCGAAGATATCGCAGCAGTGCTGATATCCAGCACAACAGCACCACCTCGAGTGAGATATTGCATTTATCCAACGGTTCCACAGACACCACTGATTATCAACAGATTATGATTTGTTTCTTTATTTAACCAGTCGTTTTGCTCCGCGCACACATACCGTATCCTTCTACGCCTGGAGGAACTAACTAACTGTGACTGGCGGAGCTGGTGACCGACAGATAGCGATTGTTTTAACTTATTACCGGTGACGAGTAGCTAAAAGGTGAGGAGAAAAAACCATGGAGGTGGTGGACAGTCTTGAGAAACTTACCAGATTTACTTTATATTCCCACTCATTCTGCTTCAAAGTATCAGCTTCATTAACTTCCAGGTTCCGGGGTCGAATCCCAAATAGCGTCAAATGAAGAGCCAGTGTATGCTAGTGTGTGCAATGCCTTGTCTCACATACAGTACCATGTAGTGCCCATGATCAGTGTTTAGAGAGGGACTTGGGATTCAGCCTTATGCTATAAACTTGCCAGCTTTGTAGCCATAAATAAAATAACACACAAGTAAAAGAAGCTTAAACTTAAACTAAGGATGTGTTTCAAGAAATAGATATATAATATCTACTGTATATGGTCTGTTATCACCACTCGTGGAACGTCCAATCAGATTACTCGGTTGGAACTAAATGTAGTATAATATTAATGAATTGAAAAAAAAAAACTATAAAAAAAAAAAAATTGTACTCAACGATGTGCAAATCTTGATTATCTGTTCTTCTTTATTTGAATAATGATTTAAAATCGTATTATTTATTTTATCAGCAGGAGTGTTTATTGCTTGTATGTTTATTTATGACCTCCGGTTCTTTTTTCATATTTTTTTATTTAGACTTTGTGACAGTCCTGCATTCATTTTTTCCCCACATATTTTCCGGTGTGTATTAGCTCATTTGTATTAAAAACATCTTTATTTTGATCCGTACCAGTCTGTGATTCATCACATGGCCCGAGGAGGGCGGTGTTTTATTGAAGACGAATGCATTATTTCTTGGCTGCTCTCCAAATGGCTGCAGCGCTGCAGGAAGAAAAAAAGAAAAAAAAGAAAGAGAGAAAGGGAGAGAGACCCGGTGTCTGATTGTGCGGCTCGGATAAACTTCACATCCGTCCTCGTTCCCGGATTTCTGTGCATCGTGATCCGGAGGCTGCGTGAGCACGTGAAGTCTCATCATGCAGAGTCTCTTATTTGAAATCCTCACATGTGTGAGTCACCCTCGGCTTCTCAGGATGAGTCTCACTCTGTGCTCCGTCTCACTCTCACTCACTCCCCCCCCCTCTTTTAATTAAGCAGATGGATGGTGCTTGTGCTGAGCCGAGCAGACGCATTGCAGCTCGACAGCTCCGGCGCGGCTGTATTTCACTGCAACGTTTAAGCTGGAATTGAACTCACTGCTTGATTGAGCAGGTCATCTCACGCACAGCAAAAATGGATCTGTACATTTTTTATGACGTGCTGTCGTGTTTTTGATTGACCTCTTAATTTTGATTGAATGACTTATTTCAAGATCATACCTCGTTATTTTGATTTCGCAGTTTCACGTTTTCAGTTTAGAAACAAGTAAGTTCAAAAGACTTTGTTATTTTATTTCTAGTTTATTATATTATATTATATTATATCATATTATATTACATACCTTTATTTTGGTCTTCCTAAATGTAATCTTGAAGATCAATAAAGTTCATCTGTCTGTTGTTAGGGAATTACAGATGGACCTGAGTACAGATTGTTTCACCTTTAATATCAGAAACTTGACGCAAACAATTTCCAAAGCGACCCAAGTCAGGAAACAGATAAAGAGTTCAGAGATCTATGAACCACGTGAACAGGACTGAGACAGAATCGTATAACGAAGCAAAGCACTGAGTCAAAACCAGAATATGTTATACACAGAGAATAAGCCTGGCAGTGACTGGTGAGAGCGACACAGAGGGCGTTACTTTTTTTGTTTTTTCCCTAATTTAGTCGTATCCGATGCCCAGCCGTCACTAGGGGGCTCCACATTAAGCCTACTACCACCAGTCGAGGAGAGCCGGAGACTATCACGTTTCCTCTGCCCTGTTGGGGGCTGCGTAACACATTCCACAACACCGCTTCCATGACTGGCTGTAGATCCGTGATTACAGTGAGAGTCTCCCGTCCCGCCCCGCTGAGAGACCTCGGCCAATCGGCTCTCTCTAGACCCTTGGCTGCCAGAGGCTACAACATCCTGGGAGTTGAACTAGCGATCTCCTGACAAGTTACTAGCTACTGTATCTCTTATAGGGTGAGAACTTTACCACGACGCCTCGGTCGTTCTTGTAGCTAATTATTCCTAACATCAATCTACTGTACGAGGGGTACGACAAAAATTATATCTGCATATTTTCAGGTTGAGCGATACACACAGTTCGTTCCGACCGAGTAATCTGATTGGACGAGAGGCATTCCATGAGCGATGATATGAACGGTAATACCACGAGTATCACTAGGCGTCCCAGGTCCCATCTTAAACAACACGCGGTCCCCGCTATTTGGGATTCGAACCCAGATATTCTCAAGTGTAATAAGTGGAGATATGCAGTAAATCTGGTGAGTTTCTCAGGACTGTCCATGGTTTATTCTCCTCACCTTCTGGCTACAGAGTACCGCTAAGAGTTTAACACTACTTCAATACCATGTTTCGGACGACAGCATTGTAAGTGCCAGCTGTAGTACGACGTGGACTCGGTATGTATCGTTTCTCTCTCTGTGATCACTCGGGAACTCTGTAGGATCAACGAGTCTTTCATCAGCAGAACACTTTTTGGGCTGTGAAGACTTCGCACCACGCAAAGTTAATTAACTGAAATTAACAGCACTGATTATGCCATACAGAGTCATATTTTCGACATTGTTTTTCCTTTTTCTGCTTTTTGTTGTCATGTAACATGCGACATCAATCTATGTCGTATTGCATCTTTTTTCCTCCCCGTCACTAGGGGGCTCCACATTAAGGCTACTACTACCACTCAGCCGGGAGGGCCGAAGACTCTCACGAGTTTCCTCCGAACCACATGATGCTAGCTGACCGCCTCTTTTCGAACTGCTCGCTCACGCACCGTTGGGGGGCGGAGTAACACACTCGGAGGACGGCGCTATCCGCTCTCCGCTCGCGCGAGCTCACGGACGCCCCTGACTGGCTGTAGAGCCGTGATTAATGTGGGAGCACTAAGTACTTCTCATCCCTCCCCTCTGAGAGAGCTCGGCCAATCAGCTCTCTCTAGACCTCTGTCTCCCTGTCCAGGGTGTACCCCGCCTTGTGCCCTAAGCCTCCTGGGATAGGCTCCAGCCCCGCCCCCCGTGACCCTGAATACAAGATTAAGTGGTATAGATGATGAGTGAGTGAGTGAGTAATATATTTTATTTTATATCAGGGGTCAGGGGTACACCCTGGAGTGGGTGCCAATGCATCACAGAGCACACACACACACACACACACACACACACACACACACACACACACACACACACACACACACACACACACAAATGTCTTCGGACTGTGGTAGGAAACCGGAGCACCCAGAGGAAACAATCAAGCACAGGGAGAGAACATGCAAACTCCTGAAAATCTCATTATTCAGAATTACCAACATGCGATTACGAGACAATAATGAGACCATTTGTCCAAATATCACAACTTGTTTGTTCTTGAAGCTTGTGATTTCGTTGTGGTGTATCTGTTTGTTGCATCGTCTCCGCACCGAGGCCTGAGCCCCCGAGGAAGCTTAGTGCTCTTGATCTTCTGCGTCTCCTCTGGCGTCAGTTCTGCCCCGACCGTCGACCCGAATAAACGCAGGCGCTTGTTTAACGCTCCCAAACCACAAACACATGAAAACATTCCCAGAGATTCTGCTCCTCTTTTGATTCTTACTACGAGCCGCCGAATCCGGAGCTGAAATCACACACGGCAGATTTACGGCCTGCTCAGGGGCCAGCGTACGCACCGCGCTGTGTGTGTGTGTGTGTGTGTGTGTGTGTGTGTGTGTGTGTGTGTGTGTGTGTGTGGTTTATTCTGACGGCATAGAGGAAGAGGAGGGGAGGCTGTAGGATGAAACGTGGGAAATTGGTTCTGGCTGATTTGATCGGATCTCGTTCCTGCTTAAACCCGTATTAAAGCATCGATTTGGGTTTAAATCAGACTGCTTGAGTGGAAACATTTTCCGAGAATATTTTCACATGTAGCTTTAGAGATTATTAAATATTATATATTACCTTATAAATATTTTTTGACTGAGAGACAATTTTTTTGCTCTACTAAAAATAACAAAAACGTAATATCCCTAGGGCCTCCGCCCCATCATCCGGAGATCGCGAGTTCGCTTCCCGGGTGATGCTGTAACCTCTCGCAGCCGGAGGTCTAGAGAGAGCTGATTGGCCCGAGCTCTCTCAGAGGGGAGGGATGAGAGGTACTTAGTGCTCCCACATTAATCGCGGCTCTACAGCCAATCAGGGGCGTCTGTGAGCTCACGCGAGCGGAAGGAGCGGATAGCGCCGTCCTCCGAGTGTGTTACTCCGCCCCCAACGGTGCACGAGCGAGCAGTTCAAAAAGAGGCGGCCGGCTGGCGTCACGTGGTTCAGAGGAAACACGTGATAGTCTTCGGCCCTCGCGGCTGAGTGGTAGTAGTAGCCTTAATGTGGAGCCCCCTAGTGACGGGGAGGAATTGGACACGACTAAATTAGGAAGAAAATCTGGAAAAAGAAAAAAAAAAACTTAATATCCCTTTAATAATCTTACATTAATTCACGCGGTTTGGTGAGGCGGAATTACTGTTACCATCCCGAGCTGATTGTTTTCCTACAACATCATGTCCTGAAGTCTTTATTACGTCTCAGATCACAGTATTTTGTCTACACTCACAATCGTTTATTTTTAAAGACACCCTGATGTATCTTATATACCTTTTACTCATTTACACTTATATTTGAACTGTGGAAACGTCTGTGAAGTTAGTTCCTGTTCTTTCTTGCGTTACAGCATCGCAACGTTATTGAGAAAAAAAAAAAAAGAAAAAAAAAGATGGGTAACAAATCACTGAACCTGGAGACTCCTTACCTGGGTTTTACTCATGAGCTGACAGAAGGTATACCATACTGTTATGTATATGACAAATTAATCAACACCTTACACCTGACCAATCACAGTCCAGCATTCAGTAGCACTGTCGTATAACGAAACTATATCAAATGATGCTATTAGAGGAAATTATTCAAACTTAAGTACATCATAAAAAAAAAAAACCTAAAGAATAAAGTGAATGTAAGAAAATGAGTTAAAATGACGCTCAGTAACACATTACATTCATGGTTAAAATGTTCTTTAAGATTTTCGCCCAGAGCAGCGACTCTCTTTACCACGTCGCAGTGTTACTGGTGATACTGGGCTTATTTCACTCCCACTGATTTACTGACCCGTCCTTTGATCTTTATCTTGCAGCTCCATCTAGTGTCTCTGTCGTGTATCAGCACTCAGGAAATTGCCATTTTGCCATTTGATCTGGGGTCTGCAGTCAGTTAGCTCTGTAAGAATAATGCTGAGAGTCTAGTATGGGCGTGAGACATTTGTACTGCTTTCTAATGTGATAATATGATACTGTGTGAATTCCTTCATGTTTAGTAAATGGGTTTAAGTTTGTGTGGGTAATATTCGATGCATCGTTTAATTGAATCAAATAATTGAGTCAAAATACGTCTTCCTCTGTCCACAAAAGGGGGACGAAAAGAGTGACTTGTCCTCTACTGTACATCATCATTTATTTAAAAGAAGAAAAAAAATCACTTCTTTCAGTACATTCTAAAAAATTGTCTGGTTTAAAACTAAATGGCAAGAATCAGGAATCGACTCTCTTAATAATAATCCGACTTTATAGACTAATCGAATTTACTGAAGCTAGCCAGTTGTGATTAGTTTCTGTTGCTCAAACCAGACAAGTTGGATGTTGAAACCATACAGAAAAGTCCAGCATTTCTCCGGGACGTTTATTCCTTCGAGTGTACCAAGAGCCATGATTTTCAAATGTCTGCCATCTTGTACTCCACAGTTGTGTTGTCTTGTGACTTATTGCCATTTCAGCCGTTCATCACATCACTGACACTTACGGTACACTGTCACAATTATTGTGTGTTCGCGATCATAATAAACCTACAACAGTGAAAAAAGGGCCTTCAAGTGGCCCTTCATTAAGTTTAAATACTTACAATACCAATGAACACAATGACCTACAGCTGGGAGGTGCATACGCTCTGTTCCCTGTCAATCACACTGATATTAGCCAATAGCGGTCACCAGTGCTCTCGTGTATGTGGAAGAAGGGGGATAGCACGTTCCTCCAAAAAAAACTGCAACACAGTTTCGCGCTAATTCTGCCGTAACACTGCATGACGATAACGAGACGGTAACGAGACGATGACGAGACGTCACCCAACCATGCGCGTCCCTCCTCCCTCCACCTCACGATTCCCTTCCGTCTCGTTACGTTTTAACCATTTCCGTCTCTCCGCTCCTTCCCCGTAGCACAGGTGCAGCCGTGAACAGCAGCGAAAGCCTCCCTCCGTCCTCGTCCGTCAACGACATCTCGTCCATGAGCACCGACCAGACCCTGGCCTCCGACACGGACAGCAGCCTGGAGACCTCGGCCGGGCCGCTCGGCTGCTGCAGGTGACTAACCGCCTGCCTGCGCAACCCCGCCTTCTTTAGGAGGTGATCTGAATGATTTCACAAATCAAAGAAAAAAATTTATGAAACGAGAAAAGTAACGCCTATTCCGACGCCTATCCGATCTACTACTCTGCAAAAAAAGGAAAAAAAAAAGAAAAAGAAAAAAAAAAGATAGCAGTCGCTCAAATATTGTCATTGTAATCCAAGAGACTGGATTCAGTTTAAGCATAAATTTAGGAATAACAGGAAAAGAAGTAATAAAGCCTGCATTATTGCTCAAAGCAAATGGAAAAAAGATGCTGATGTACGTGTATATTTATGAATCCCTCACTAGTTGCTTTGCTTTATACTCCCTCCATAATGGCATCTGATAATAATGGAGAAAAAAAAACAAACGATGTAATGCTTACCGAGGCATCTCTGTAAAGTGTAATACGTTAATACGTTAACCTGGATGATCCCGAGTAAACCGCAAGCTTTCTGTGCTCCTTCGGTCGATGTGGCAAGGTGGGCTTTCGTCTTTCTCGCTACTCGAATAAGTAATATACCGTATAAATATGATTCCCCTCGTTATACCACACTTTCGTTTGTACTGAACCTCCTTAACCAGCGGGAAATGACCTCGAAGATGATGATTTTATTCTTTTTATTTTTTTCCGGGTGTGAACGTAAAAACCCCCCGATCTCTTGTATATACTGTATGTAATTCTGTACAGCTGCAAGGCATGAATGGGACTGACGGCCAGTATCGGGAGTTGTCTTGCGCACCTTGCCACATCCCTTCGCCGCTTTGACCTTTAGTTGCCCTTGCCTGTAGTCTTCTTGCATGATCAGAGAGGAAGAAAAAAAACTAAACAGAACAAAAAAAAACGAAACATTAATATAAATATAACCCAGTATATTTGTATACCATGTGATGAAATGGAATCTGCCGGAAGCTGCGAGGCGAACGGGAAAGGGTTTTTACGCTGGCGGAAGTGGTCACGTGTGCGTCCATGTGTTCTGCAGGAAGTCATCGCGAGGGAACAGCTACTGTCACACATAACACTCCCATCAGGGTTGCCAGAGTTGCAAAGTTTGACCGTGTGAAAAATCACAAAGGTCACAAAAACAAACACAGATGATGTACATGCAGATGTCTATGATATATGCAGGACTATACTGTATGTGAGGTCGAGATATGGCTTATGTTGCAAGAAATCAAGAAGGAACGATTGAATTTTATCTGGCGAATTGCAGGTACTGCACAGAAATGCACGCGCACTATGGTGAACGTGAAATCCGACTACAACCGTCTTGTGTTTTTGTGATTTAAAAAAGAAATAAATGTACTAGGGCTAAAAATGTCAACCTGGCAACCCTGAACTTCATCCTGAACTTTTTGTTCATTTTCTTAAGTTTTAAATTGCTGAAAGAATACAGTTCGTACATCATACATCCGCAGTTTCATCGTACTTGCTGATTTGCATGCCATTTATTTCCTTAACCTCCGACACCTCCGATCGGTTCTCTTACGGCTGTTGCATGTTCAGGAAAGGGCTCCCCCCCCCCACTCCCCCCTCCCCAAAGTCTAGCAACTTCGAAGTGAATGCTGTGTCAACAATACCTCATTCTCGTAGCTTCGCATTCAAATCATTGCCATTTTGCATTCTTAGTGTACATCTGTCTTAACCACCATCTTTCTCATGCATTTTGTTGTCTGAACGGAATCCAAATGGACTTACTACCTAAACCGAGGAATCCGAAAGAAGTGGGCTTTATTTATCGAGCGCATGAGTTTGCCTGAATTCGGGTAGTGCCTTTGAAATAATGCAGTTTATCTCTTATTTATCTGAAAAAAACTCCAAGAGCAGTAAAGCGTGGACGAGGTTCGGGCGCGGTTGCACAGGCGGTGGCTTTGTCACAATTTCAACCCTGCAGGTTATTCCGAGTTGTCGTACGTCGGCGGTGCCTGGTTTGTCGGGTCTTTTCCTTCTTCTAACCTCTTTGTCTAAAGTATGCACATAATCACAAGATCTCGAAATACCATCCCCTTCCTTGTCCTATGAAAAAAAAAGAAAAGAAAAAAAAGAATGAATCCTGACCTATAATTGTTGCATTTCTAAATAATGTCTTGTAAAAAGAAACCTCAAGCTTTACTCACACGCCTGATGTTTTTGCTTTTCAGTTATAGGTTAATGATAAGCCTTATTCAGTAATAAGTACATGGTAAAAAGAAATGGATCGTATAGTTTTCTTTTTGTTTTGTACCTGTACTTGTCTGATTTGACCTGTGTACCAAGTCATTTTAATAAAGGAATGAAATGCACACCTTTTTTTTTCTGTATAATTGTTAAATTAATTCGGGCCATTTCTGATTTCTAATGGTGATCATTTCTTTAAACTGTTTTGCCATTGTATATGGTATATTGCATTTACCATTACTGTGTCATAAAGCACAACTGAGTTTTGTATGGGCCCTGCTGGTGACATCACTCCTTATTAAAAAATAAATAAATAAATGCATGACTAGGACATAGTAACGTGTGGAACAAGACCGTTAAGTCACGATCAAGTAATACGAGGGAACAAGATGATTGTCACCATGATGATTGAGATAATTATTTCATGGCCATGACTTATTAATGTGAGAAATCAAAATACTTTCATCATGGCCAGAACATACTAATGCAAGAGAATGAGATACTCAAGCTGTAGCCATGATACAGTAAAATAAGGAAATGAGAGAATTATGTGACATGGCCGTGACTCAGTAACACAAGGAGAGTTAAAGCATGGCCCCTACTTATGAGATCATTATCTCAAAGCCTGAAGCAGCATTATGAGATAAATAAATGGGCAGTACATTATAATGCAATGTTAAGTTGCAGCCACGAGTAACGTGATGGAACTAGATAATTATCTCATATACATGGCTTAGTCATGTGAGGGAACAAAATAAATAATATATGGTCCCTACTTACTAGTGCAAGGGAATGAGATAATTGAGTCATGGCCATGACTTACTAATATGACTAAAATGAAGATAATTAAATACACTACTTACTAATGCAAGTGAATGAGATACTCATTTTGTAGCCATAACGTACTGGAGTAAGGAATTGATATAATGATGTCAGGGCCATGACTTAGTAACACAAGGTAGGTTCCTAAATAAATCATGGCCACTACTTTCTAATGAATGGGAATGAGATAATTATTTCAAAGTCATGACTTAATCAGGTCCAGTAACATCAGGGAACTAGATAAATAACCCCTGGCTGCTACCTGCTAATTTAGTAAAATGAGATAATTATCTCATAGCCGTGATTAAGTATTGTAATGGAACAAGATAAATAAATAATTACCAATATTTTATAATGCAAGGACAATTAAGTTGTAGCCTTGATTTAGCAAAGTAAGAGAATGAGATAATGAAGTGATTTAATTAGTTGCATGAGGAAATGAGATAAATAAATAAAGGCCTCTACGTACAAATGCAAGGGAATGAGACAATTCTCTCATAGCTGTGATGTGGAAACACAACACCATTTAATTAGATAATTAGGTCATGGCCACTACTTAGCAACTTGAGGGAATGAGATTATACTATGTGCCCATAAATTAATAACGCAGGGGAACAATATAATTAAGTGCAAATAATGAGATAATTTTTCCCTCAAACCTGTGTGCATGCACATACAGGACTTTACGGTAAACACCAAACCTTTTCATACGTTTAACTACTGTTGTGTACAGTACACATGCACCACATGATGATTATACCTTATTATAATGTCGCAGTACAGTGCTTATTTTTAGTTGTTGCCACAACATGATGATCTTTTTCCGAAGAATTACTAAATCCTGGTCATTTATATATATTTTTTTTATTAAGTAAGGATGTCACTAGGGAGGAGCTTTAAAGTGAAATTTTAATGGCCCTAACATTGAAACCTGAGGAATACCTACAGTAATGATTTAAGTCTCGGTTTATTTTCCTTGTTGTACTGTGCATGTAGAAATTCTACACTTTTAAAATGAGGAACAGTTTGTGTCTAGCTAGCCACAGCTGATGTTATTGAACTTTTACGTGCAATAACAAAAATGTGTCTAATTAAAACAACCCATTTCGTTTTATTCACCTGGAAATTTCCTGACCTATGTATCATTAATGACACAATCTGGGTTCCTTTTTTATTTTGGGCTTTAACATTTAACAACGATTAATCAAATGTCATAAATATAGATAAAATTGCATTTAGAGGACAAATTTAATTAGCCCCGGTATTGAACCTTGAGGTACACCTAAGAACATAATGACTTTGTTTGTCTTTCTCTTTTAGAAAATGTGTGTAGATAATGTATTGTTAATTCTCAAGATAAAAAGTAGAGGCCAACCAAACAACTGTAATTGTCTTATTTCTGAAGTGATTTTTATTTGTACATTTTAGTGGCATAAACAGTACTCAGTACTAACTAATTGCCATAATCACGTTTAAGAAACCTCGCCAAGGCTGAAATTTAAATAACAAAGCCGAGCATTCTTTAGCACCATTGACGCCATCGCCATTGAAATTATTTTTATTTGATAGTTTTTATTTCATGGCCAACGAAAGACTTTTTTAAGTTTTCTGTTGTAAATACTGACACTTGAATCTCTGACATCAAAACACAGGCGTTGTCCTTTTGCTTTCACTCTTTACTGAAAAAGAAAAACAACAATGTGAACATTATCACACTGTGACAGGTTCTGAGAGGTCTCCAGGCTATCAATAAAACACTTTTACAACAGGGTGCACACACACACACACACACAAATTCACAACATATAGTAGCGTTTGTATTTCAATTGTAACTAGTTGTAACCTGTTCTGTTGTGTATTCAATTTGATTCGCTAGATTAGGATGAGACGAATGTGGCTGTCATGTACTTTTTTACTATCTGTTTTCAAAAACATGACCTCTACATTCACACACACACACACACACACACACACACACACACACACACACACACACACAAATAGAGACAAATAAATAGCATTAATATCTGGGTCAGAAACAGGGTTGCATTTTTCCCCCAAAATCTTCCAAATCTTTTCAAAATGGTGCCACTCACATTAATTCATTCTGTGCTGAGGATGCAAATCTGAAGATTCCTGTAAAATGTTAAGAAATATGTGTCACATGTCTAAAAAACCCTGACGCAAATTGCTCGAAACAAACCTGACTTTTTTTTCCTTGTATGTTGGTGTTTATTGGAGAATGTTTGGCCTGAATTCTCAGAATATGGGAATTGTAACTTAAAATGTCTCTGGAAACTTAATTACAGTGTTGTGGCTAACATTGAATGTCATCTAATGTGTGTTTCTTCTTTTCTAATTAATTACATTTTGACTCTATGCTGCTTTACATTCATTTCAGAGAGAAAATGAGCATCTGTTGCTATTTCAGGCATGAAAGAAATAAAAATTAGTTGTAATTGCACTGAATTAAGAGCTGGTATTATTTAAAAAAAAATACACAGACACAATTGGCTTCATTGTACCTTCAGGTGCTTATCAGTTGAACTGGAAGGTACCGTTTGTATCGGGTTTTATTTTCTTGTTTCTTTTCCACTGAGGGCTTTTTTAGTGCTGTGCTGTATAGTTGGATTTTGTTGAAACACACATTAAAACTCAGAAAAGCAGTTTGCAATGTGACTGCTACAGTTAAACAACGCAAAGCAAGGCCAGCCCCACTTTATATTGTCTCTCTCTCTCTCTCTCTCTCTCTCTCTCTCATATAGTTGCAAGCAACAATAAGCGGGCCCAAACCCCCTGTGCCATCGCCACCCGGGCACACCAGAAAGAGAATGGGCACAGTGAGCACATGCATTTAAACGGGTTATATCAATACCATTATGACATACCTTTAGGATAGGGGGAGTTTTATGTCAAGACCTTCAAAACACCCCGGATGCTGAGGGGAAAGAAGCATCACACTATGATGTCACTCAATGTGATATCTTTGAACGTGATGTGACGGAATGTGGCATCCTTCCATATGATGTCACTCAATATAACGTCCCACAGAATGTTATTAACCACTTTTCGGCATAAGTTTAAGGCATTGTCACGGCGTCATGTCATGTCTCCCAGTTTTCCTTACATTTTGAGCATGTTATGACCCTCAAAAAGCCCTGTATGTTGGGGGAAAATTCTTAGAAGAACAGGAGGGAACTATACAGTATATTCTGTATGTGGCAATTGCCGATCAAAATCCATCAAAACTATACAGACAGCACTAATCAGTGGTATTTATTTTATTTATATGTTTGATTTGAAAGCTTTTTTTTTTAAGTTTCACTCATCATGATCAATACACGCAATAAAGTGACTATAAGTACAGACAGGAGGTGGAGACTCTTCTAAACGTACATGTGCGGTTGTACTGAGAACGTAAGAACTCTCGTGATGATGTAAAGATTGAATTGATTTCATGGAAAGATTCTCTCTCTCTCTCTCTCTCTCTCTCTTCCACTCTTTCTTTGCTGTCAGTGAGCCGGTCTGCTCGTATTGTAAGATTTGTAAGACAGAGGAATCTGACAGCATTCTTCATTCTCTTGTTAAGATCCAATAATTATACAAACACATAAGGGGACAATAAAGAAAAAAGAATCAAGATAATGAAACAGACAGCACCACGAAATGCTGTTCGCACTCGGCATTTTAAAGTTATTCTATGTATAAATAAATATATGTATGTGGTTAAAAAAATAAACACTTCCTTTGACCCTGGAATTGAGGGATTCCTTGCTTGAATTTATTTTGTCATAAAGTTTCGCTTAAATTAAAAATCTACACTGAATGTCTCACACAAAGTATTTATATCCCTTGAACCTTCCACATTTTATCATGTTTCAACTACAACATAAATTATTTTATTGGGACTTTACTGTATGTAACAAACCAACACAAAGTGGCACATAATTGTGAAGTGGAAGGAAAAGGATAAATACTTTAAAAATTTTCTTTACAAATAAAAATCTGTACAGTGTGGCATGCATTTGTATTCAATGCCAATCCCTTTTACTCTGATACTCCAAACTAAACACTCCAGTGGAGCCAATTACCTTCAGAAGTCACCTAATTAGTAAATAGAGTCCACCTGTGTGTAATTTAATCTCAGTATAAATACAGCTGTTCTGTAAAGCCCTCAGAGGTTTGTTAGAGAACATTAGTGAACAAACAGCATCATGAAGCCCAAGGAACACACCAGACAGGTCAGGGATAAAGTGGTGGAGAGGTTTAAAGCAGGGTTATGTCATAAAACAATATCCCCGCTTTGAACACCTCACGGAGCGCTGTTCGATACATCATTAGACAATGGAAAGCGAATGGTACAACTGCAAACCTACCAAGACATAGACGTCCACCTAAGCTGACAGGCCGGGCAAGGAGAGCATTAGTCAGAGAAGCATCCAAGAGTTATCAACCTATGATAACTCTGAAGGAGCTGCAGAGATCCAGAGCTCAGGAGCTTCATGGAAGAGTGGCAAGAAGAAAGCCAGTGTTGAAAGAAAGCGATGAGAAACTGTGCTGTGCTGAGCGTGGTGGTGCAGTTGGATTTCGCGGTGGCGGCAGGCAGAGTGGACAGAAGCTCCCGTACAGTTTGCTCGCGCTGACTCTCCTCACGGGGGATGGCCAAACCGGCCCCTCCCAGCTCTCTCTGTGGGCGTCCTTTGTGACGTCTGGTGGCTGGGCGGCTTTCCCCGGCTTTGAACAGGGGCCGTGATGTGTAGCTCCTAGCGGCCTTTTCTTCCTCGGCGGCAGGGTCATGAAATCCAGCTCTGTGCGAGAGCTGAAGACCACGAGAGCTCCATAACCCCGCTCCTTCACACACCTGCAGAAGGGGAGGCCATCAAGCTAGTGAGCGAGGAGAGATACTGATAATTACGTAAATTTGAATGTGAGTACTTCTGTACTTTTACTCAAGTACACAAGTAAATTGAGGGCGTTTACTTTTACTTGAGTATTATTTGCCCTAGGAAATCTCTACATTTACTCCAACACAGATTTGTATAATTTGCCCACCTCTGCATAACAAGTACTTAAACTGTGACTTTTTATTCTACAGTTATCATATATCATAATTTTAGATGTAACTTAGCATGGCTCCAGGACTAATAAATCTATCCATCCATCCATGTAGTCCAACTAGGGACCGTGAAGGCCAATGGTGACCGTTGTATTTATTCCCATGTTTACACCCATGGTAGGACCTCCGGTTAACATACAGACTTATTCACACACTACAGGCAATTTGGGAATGCCAATCAGCCTAATTTGCATGTCTTTGGTCTGTGAGAGGAAACCAGAGTACCCGAAGGAAACCCACCAAGCACAGGGAGAACATGCGCACAGACCCGAAGTGGGAATTGAACCAGGATCCTGGTGCAAAGCGACAATAGAGGTGCAAAGCAACAATGCTAACCACTAAGCCCCCATGCCTAATAAATGTTTAGTTAAAATGTCATGAATAAGCTCTGCTCTTTTATCAGCACCTAAAATCACATTAATAAGCAAAATCCATTTAGACTAATTACCATAACAATTTGACCTTTTAATTATTATTCATTGGTTTTTATGTTATTTTGTTTTCCCCCATGCTATGATAATAAGGCTGTTTAAAATGTAAATTGGTCTTGTTCTCTTGGTTTAATTAGCTCTTGGGATAAATCAAGGGAGAATGACTCAGACCAGCTGTTACCCTTTAAGCGAACTAAAAAAAAATAATAATAAAAAATAAATAAATAAAAAAGCATCGTGTCATGAGAGCTGTAATTACAGCAGAATGTCTAGCAGAGTTTCTGCTCCCTGGATTATTCAAATAAATGACAAAGAAACACATCATAAGCTCTCAGCATGGACGCTGTTCACAAAACTCGACTTCAAACAGATTTTATGCTCCTTTTTGATGTTGAATAATAGTCCAGCAGAATATACACCAATAAGGTATAACATTAAAACTTTAAAACATGAAGCCCGATATTGTGCAGGTTCCATTCCATCTCAGGGAACACGAGCACAAGGAAACCCGCCAAGGGCTGGGAGAAGCTGCATAACCGCAGGTGGGAAACGAACCTTTAATCCTACTGTAGGTATGAAGCCACAGTGCTACCCAGTACAATACCGTCCACTGCCGGTTCAATTACTGTACATCAAATGTCAAAGGAAGGCGGAATACACAGTGACTGACAGGAGCCACAGCCAATCAGAAGAGAGAGAGAGAGAGAGAGAGGAAAAACAAACTTTCTACTTTTATCTACTTTCTTACTGAACAGGTAAGAAATTAAAATGTAAAACTAATGGAGTTTACATTGATGCCTACTAGTGAAGGTGTCAACAAAACTATTTGGAGATGTTGGTTAGTTTAGCCTCTGGGGTTTTGTTTGTTTCTATAAGGCTGTTTGATTAGTTTAAGGCTGTTTTCTTGACCTGTTCTGATCTTTTTGCTAACTACCTACTGTAGGTATACGGCTACAAGCTAGAAATACACAAACTTAACTTAGTTTCACTTAACTTTCCATCTTTTAGCTAACTAGCTAATGTTAAGTTACTAGATCATTCTGAATGTGTAATCATTCCTTGTATAATCACTTTTTTAGATATACTACTGTATGAGTATCACACAAGATTTACATAATGAAAGACTGGCCTAATGAATTTTTAAAAAATCTTTTGCTTAGAGACTGTGATGTTAGACAGTCCTAGCTCCTGTTGCTTTGAACAAGGCTTGTTTATGCACTTGATTGCATTTTCATGCCCAAATAAGCCGAAGCATATAGGATTCCTGCCCATGGCTCCTTCTTTCAACTAGAAAAAAATCCCTTCCCATGGTGTTAACGAAGCCTATTTTAATTTGAATCGTTTTATTGCCTCCAGCGGGATGGCGCCATCTTTTAAGCCTTTTCCCATTCAAAAAAAAAAAAAAAAAAAACAGAAAGGAAACAGAACTCAAGCCAAAGAATACACAACAAAGGACTATCCTCGCACAAATAATATGCCATTATGTACACTTGGGTTTGTGTTCTTTGGATTAAACGTGGCGTGAAAATATTCCTGGATCTGTTCCCTTCTGTAACAGCTCAGAGAGGAACTTGCAGGCCGATCATTCGCTGTCAGGCTGCTCTAAGCCTATTATCTGTGAGTGAAAGGTGCAGAGAGAGTTTTTTTTTTTTTTTTTTTCAAGACGATGCATTCCTTGGGTCCTGAACAGGCAGTGGGACAACATGCTCCTCTCTGGTTTCTTGGATGAAAAGATGACTGGTTCCCTGCTTTTTATACAGTGTAAGTTGTAGTGTTTTTTGATTATTGGTTTCTGAATGTGAAATTGAGCATTTTCGTCTTATTTGGAGGAAACACCAAAGATTTTCCTTTTCAGGGCTGGGGATGAGAAGGCAGTGGGCATGTGGTTGTGATGGTTTGGTGGAAAAGAGTGCTAGAACTATTAATGACCTTTATCAAAGTAGTATATATTTTTTTATTTCATTCCTGCCTACTCTTGCAGAGGTCTGACCAGTCCGTCTCATACAGAAGGTTAGACCAGTTTCTATCACTCCTACAGGAAAAAGTGATGAATCCCGCTCACTCCTACAGAAAGTCCAACCAATCCTGCCTGCTGATATTCAATCCCACCCTAAGTATGAAAAATCTGGACCACTCATACTTACAGGAATTTGACCAATCCCACCCAGTCCTCCAGTTAATACACCCAATCCCATCCACAAATGAAGAAATGTAGACCAATTCCTACCCTCTTCTGAAGAAATTCAGACCAATCCCACCTACTCCTGTAGAAATTTAGAGCAATCGCACCCGCACCTGGAGAAATTCAGACCAATCCCTACACTCTTCTAAAGTAATTCTGTTGACTCCCACCCACACTGAAGAAATTCAAATCAATACCACCCGCACCTGGAGAAATTCAGACCAATTCCATCAATAATTTAAGAAATTCAGGCCAATACCTATACCTATCACTCCAGAAGAAATTGACAAATCCCACTCACTCCCAAAGAAGTTCTGACCAATCCCACCCACTCCTGAAGAAAGTACTGTATGACCAATCCCACCCAGTCCTACTGTTAATACACCCAATCCCATCCACAATTGAAGAAATTAATACCAATCCCACCCACTCCTAAAGAAATTCAAACCAATCCCACCCACAATTGAAGAAATTAATACTAATCACACCCACAACTAAAGAAATTCAGACCAATCCCACCTACTCCTGAAGAATTGACAAATCCCACCCACTCTCAAAGAAATTCTGACCAATCCCACCCACACCTGAAGAAATTCTGACCAATCCCACTCACTCTTGAAGAAGTTCTGACCAATGCGATCCACTTACACCTACAGACAACTTGACCAATCCCACCCAGTCCTAAAACATCTGACCTGTCCTGCTCACTCATGAACAAAGTTTGACCAATCCCTTACCACCGGGAAGAGAATTTGACCAGAGTTGTAGCATTTTACCGAGGATTACACACCATATGAAGCTCACCTCATGGTAAACATTAGCACAGTCCTTCCTAACGTTTACCACAACTGAAGCAATTTTATAAGAACTGATTTCCTTCAATGCCTGCCACAGTCATTAAGTCTAACGTCCGGGTTAGATTAGAGACACTGAAGCTTTCAGAAAGATGACAAATTTCGACAGGTGTTTTTTTTGTCCCCCCCCCCTAGCTCAGTCCCTCACACACGTGGAGAACATGCAAACTCCATGCACACAGATACGGGAATCGAGTCTGGTCAGGAATCAAACCCGGACCCAGGAGGTGCAAGGCGACAGTGCTAACCACT